>JASVEL010010393.1:0-34223 GCA_032618575.1 Nicotiana noctiflora
AGAGGTTAACTGCAGGCCGACCTTTCCGCCCGTACAACGTGGCGGTACAACCACGGCTCTGTAAATTTTCCGCCGCGGTTTCGGTGGCAACTTTCTTTGTCCACGCGGGGACTCACCCGATGCAAGCACTCAACGAGGCCGTCACGCTCGCATACGATGAGTGACGTCCCCGTCGATCTCTCTGGTCACGCAGATCAGCAGAGCCCGAATGTACCGGCTTGTCCTGCTAGCGATGACACGAGTTCCCGATCATTACGTCCGCCACTCGCGCTCGGCTCGGCGCTAAAGCTGCGTTCCAAGTATTCGGTCTTGGATGCCAGCTATTTTGAAACCCTCGGGCTCGAGAGTCCGTCTCGTGCTTCTAGCACTCTCGTTCGCGCAGGCCCTCGTCTCGTCTATCAATACTATGTCATCGACAAATAGCATACGCCAAGGCACATCCCCTCGAATATGTCGGGTTATAGCATCCATCACCAACGCAAACAAGAGAGGGCTAAGCACCAAAACAATAAAAAGACTACTATTTTTTTAAGCAAACATATTTGGCACAAGTAACACAACAAACCTTTTGCTCCCCTAGAACTCGAGTGGAAAAAATGAAAGTCACCAAATTCTGCCCCTCCTTCAGTTTTAAAGAGTCGATTTGATCAGAAGAAGGGACATTTGTTCTCACAAGTTGCTTGCGAGGAGATTCCTTAGCTCCTCGTGGTGTTGCTGTTTGTTCTGTAGGCTGGTTCAGTGAGCTTGATTCAGAATCAACAAACACCTCTTCATTTGATGCATTACTACTTGTGTGCTCAATTGTCTTAACTCTTCTAAATGGAATTGGCCAAAGTCTCCATCGTCGTCCAGAAGGAGTTGAAGGCAACCCACTATCATCCTCTCCTGTTTTTAGGTTCTTCTCCTGCTCCACGGGTATGAAATCAGTAGATTCAACTGGTAGTTCCGTATTATACGCAGCCATCCCGAGAACGATTGGAGCAGCTTTGTCCCACTGTAAATAGTTTCCTTGAATTCGGACAACTAAATTTGGATTGGTAATTATTGAATTTGCAGAACTTCTGAATTCCTCCTCAGAAATGCGATTTGCGTCAAAGGCTTCTCTAGCAGCAATGGAACCCATTCCAGCATGAAGAAAGTTCCTACAAAGAGATATCTCTACTCCTGCAGATATCACTAACAAAATGCGTGAACACAGTGAGAAGTAGAGTTAAATCGAACAACTAAATGAGACACTATAATTTTAATCAAAAACAAGAGGCACGTCTGCTTGTGCTTGAACCAGTTTCTGTTATTCTGTACCTTTAAGCAAAGCTGCAGTCTGATCCTCCAAATTGTCACATTCGGCGCATTCATCTGATCCTTGCTCGCCATTTTGTGTCTCCTCTACTGCTAGAGTTACATCAGTCTGTTCCTTTGTGTCTGACGCGTTATGATCCAAGTCCAAGTCACTTTTCTGAAGGGTTACAACTTCAGGCTGTAAATCTCGTGATAGAGAACTGCAGGGAAGTTCGGAATCAGGAGTTAACCCATTTTCAGCTTCAATAATTGCAGGAGGACTCATGTGAGACTTCACTTCTACACCTTCAACGACTCCCTGAATCTCCGACTGAGAATGGGTATCTGACCGATTAACCTCATCCTCCGCCTGCATGGCTAATGCTGATAGCTCTAAACAGCTCTTGAATACGTCGTCCTTCTTAATGCTGCATGATGTGCTCTCCACAGTGCTATTCGTGCAAAGATCTGATTCTCGGTTCTTCAGGTCATTTTCTGGAGTTTGATCAAGGTGCTTCCCATCAACTTCAGAGACTTCTACCTTGTGCTCGACTGTCGTGCTCTCATTTTTCAGGTCGCAAGTATCCGCCGAGGCAACTTTGGATGTGTTCAGATCGCTGAAATAATCATCAGCCCATGTGCCATCGCCTGAATTGAACTCTGAGCTATCATCACAAAATTCAGTACCCTGACCAGGACCCAGATGAAACTGGGGTGTGTCTAATTCGACATCTTCCGTATTCCTTTCAGACGACGAGATGGGTGCTGTCAGTATATGACCATCAACGCTTACTAGAACAACTTCAGAACCCGAATCCTGTGATTCTAAAACATGCTCCATATTTTCTAAATTATCATATCTACTGGAACCATATTCTGATAAATCATCAAGAGACGGCTGCTCATCCGGAAACTCGTAATATCTTCGGTCAGCATCTGAATCTGTCCTATTTAATCGATCCATACCTAATGTCACACGCTCGTCTCGTAATGAAAAATCAGCTGCAGCATTATACTCATCCTCCTCATTTTTAGACAGCCCATCGTCTTTTCTACTTTCTTTATCGTTAACATTACCAAGATTACTACCATCCCCTTCACCTTTCAGACTATCGGACTCCTTGAAGCCACCATTTTCCTCATTTTCATTGGCTCCAGTAACCTCTTTGATAAAATACGCTTCACCAGAGTTATCAAGATACATGTGAAAATCAGCATCTTTGCCATTAACTTCTATTCTAACTACCTTTTCTGCCCCCTTAAGAACACCTTGAAACTTACCAAATCGAACGTACCAAGGCGTGCTCCTAAAAGTCCCATCATGCTGTTTCACCACAATTATATCAACTGCTCCACCAAAAGGGTGAAATGGGGTGGCAACTGAGTATACACCCTGTGTTATAAAGCTACTAACTTTACCTACAACATTCATCTGTTCAACTACGAATAGACTATATTCCCCCAAAAATACAGAATAATCAACAATTTAACCAAAACCTAAATGCTATACTACAATCTAAGAAACTGTCAAAACCAAACAGCTTCAGAATGATCCAATTGAAATTGATCCCACAGATTAACAATCAAGAATACCTACATGCAACAGATAAAAAAGGAAAAAAATGTGAACATGCATAGTATTGCAAATGACAAATTCAAGATCATATAAGAATAATTTTAAAACCATAAAGAACAAAACTTTACATCAAGAATCTTGAAATTACAAAAACCCAAATGAGAATTCAATCCATATAATGCATGAGAACCAAAGAAATCTTAAGAACCCCCCCCCCCCAAAAAAAAAAAAATCCCCATTCCCCCTCCAAATTGGCAGAATAAATCATATACTTACAGATTGAAAAAAGGTGTATTCTTGAAAATCTTGGAAGCTCCAACGATCGATGGATCAAAATGAAAGTTAATCTCAGAGCTGAAGAGGGTTGACACAAAAAAAATTAGAAAATAATATCAAGAATTTTCTCCATTCAATTTATTTGTTTATATTATGTTATATATATACAAAAGAATACAAGGAATATTATGAGGGTATCTTTTTTTTTTCTTTAATTTTCCTCTCTAGAAAGTAGGTGACTTCTGTTGATTTTTCTAATATAAGATATTTGTTAAATACAGCAAAAATAAATTCTGGAACACAACGGGAGCTTTGAAATTTGGACTGATAATGAAGAATTAAATGAATTTTGGATAACAGACACAACCAGAGTCAATAAATTCCTTCCAACTTGCCCCAAATATTATCACCTCTCAAATTTTTCCTAAATGCGCAATGTGAATAAATAGGCATTGTCCTTTCATATGAAGACTAGTGTAATTCCATAAATGCCCTTGGATTTTATTGTAATACTTTGGTTGTTGGGGAGGGTAGTTTTGGAAATACAATTAACTGTTCGGTTCCATAGTGAAACGAGGTAAAGACAATTATTGCACTCTGTTGCAGTTCGAATGTAAGTTGGGGCGTTGGGCCTTCATTTTTTTTTTTTTTTTTTTTTGTATTAATAAATATTTTTAAATTATTTATTTTTGATAAAGTTAATAGTACTACTTATGTTTTCTAGTTCTCAAGAAAGGGTAGGTTGAATAAGGAAAAAAGAAAATAAAGGACTTCTAGAACAAGATCCTAACTTCCTAAGAAGTATCGCTTCTCATTTTTTTTTAATATTTATCATTAGAAGCGATCTCTTGACCAATGCAAATTGGTTTTACAATTTAGACAATTTATTTAAATTATTTATTCTTATTTTATAAGCCGGTTCATCGAAAATAGTTATTTCCCTTCGCAAGGTATGATTAAGGATGTGTATACGCTATTCTTCCAAACATCACTTATGGAATTATATTAAATTTTTTATTATTGTTCTTGTAATATTCTTATTTTATGTGATATATTTTTTATAGTTTATGTCAAAAATTATTTATTTCATTATTTGAAAAATATTTTTTATTACTATTCAAGTTTTTCCTTAAAATATTCACATTTTTATCTGAACAGGGTGTATGCAAATACATGTATGAAAATATCACCACCTCTTAATGTAATAATAAATAAAATTTTGATACTTCACATATATTTAGTTCTGTGTCAAAAGTTCTTTTTTTTTTAAATATTGTCACATATAAGGGGATAAAAAATATAATTCTATCAAAGTAATATGGGATTATAAATTCATAAAAGCATTTTTCATGCTCACTTACCGAAAAGATGCGAGAGGCGAGGAAAAAAGGACATATCAGAAGTATTATAAGAAGGCAAAGAAAGAGCCAAAGTTAATGTTTACGGCGACTAAGATTACGGTATTTGGATGTCTGTATGATGAATATGACGACAAAGGCAGGGAACATAAAGTTGTACCGAAATGCCAAGTTGAGGGAGAGGAAGGCCCATGAGTTGGACCACGTCAAGTGAATCAAAGTCGAATATGGCAAAGTATTAATGGACGAGGCACATATTATGCAAATATAGTAGACATACTTTCATAAACGGTTTAATGAGGAGGGGGACCAGGCATTATTTTGTGTGAGTTGGAGTACGCTAAAAGTCAACAGGGCTTTGGACATTGTAGGCATATGAAGATAGAGGGGGTGGAAAAGCAATGCATTAGATGAGTAGGGGCAGAGCGAAATTCTGGTGGAATTTTGGAAGAACGCATGCCGAGCAAACTTGAAGCGGCTCACTAGGTTGTTTAATGTTATTTTTAGGGCAAAGAAGATTCATGAAGAATGGAGGTGGAGTACAATGGTTCCATTATATAAGAACAAGGGTGATACCCAAAATTGTAATAACTATAGAGGTATGAAGTTGTTGAGTCACTCTATGAAGGTTTAGGAGAGGATGGTGAAAGTTTGGGTCAAGAGGTGTGTGTCTATTTCCGAGAACCGGTTCGAATTCATGCCGGGGTGTTTGACTACGGAAACGATTCATCTAGTGAGGAGACTAGTGGATCAATATAAGGAAAGGAAGAAGGACTTCATATGGTGTTCATAGACCTTGAAAAGCGTATAATAAAGTTCCGAGGTAGGTTCTACGGAGGTGTTTGGAGGTTAGCGATGTTTCGGTGGCATACACTAGGGTGATTAAGGATATGTATGATGGTGCTAAGACTTAGATGAGGACTATGAGATGTGACTCGGGACACTTTCTTATTTCCATGGGGATGTACCATGGATCGTCCCTTAACCTATTTTTATACCTTGGCGATAGATGTATTCTATTTGTCGATGATATTGTATTGATCGATGAGATGCGAGGCAGGATTAACGCAAGGTTAGAAGTCTGGAGACAGACCTTGGAGTATAAAGGTTTCAAGTTGAGCAGGACAAAAATAAAATATTTGGAGTGAAAATTTAGTGACGGGACTCATGAAAGAGACGTTATATATGATGTTTGAAACTCAAGTTATCCCCAAGAAAGGTAGCTTCAAGTATCTCGGGTCTATTATCTACGGTAAGTCTCACATCATATTAGAGCAAGATGGATGAAATAGAGACTTGTATTCGGTATTTAATATGATAAAAATATGTCGTGAAGACTTAAGGGTAAATTTTACATAGTGGTTATTCAACCAATTATGTTGTATGGGATTGAGTGTTGGTCAGTCAAAAACTCCTATGTGCAGAATATAAAAGTAGCAGAAATAAAGATATTGGGATAGATGTGCGAGTGTACCAGGAGAGATAAAATTAGGAATGAAGCTATTCATGACAAAGTAGGAGTGACCTCCGTGGAGGACAAGATGTGGGAGGCGAGAGTGAAATGATTCGTGCATGTTAAGAGGAGAAGCACCGATGCTCTCGTTAGGGGGTGTGAGAAGTTGGTCATGGCGGGTTTGAGAAGAGGTTGAGGAAGGCCAAAGAAGTACTATGGAGTTTATTGATGACATGACCCTTGATAGAAGGGTGTAGAGGTCGATGATTAGGGTAGAATGGTAGTATGCAGTTGAAAGTTCTCATTTTTTTACCCGTAGTTTTAGTAGCATTCATATTCCTCCATATTCTTAGATCTTTATTACGTTATGTGGTGTAGTTTGCCTTTGATATTGTATTCCTTGTCGTTACTAATTGGTACTACTTATTCTTTTTCTTCTCTCTTCCTTTTTTTCTCCTACTCCTCCTCCTCCTTCTTTTTCTTTCCACCCTTTCTGGGATGGGGTCTATTAGAAACAATCTCTCTATCTTCACCGGGTAGGGGTAAGGTCTATGTGTACATTAGATTTCATATGCAAAAATATACCAAGTTTATTATTGTTGTTACTGAACCTTAACCAAAGTTAACAGAGTTAAGTAACATGATAACCTTCAAAATACAAATTATTCAAACGAGTAGCAGCACATTCACGCACGGATTAAAATAACAAATAGTCTTAAAATATTACTAGTTGCTTTTTACAAAAGAGAAAACCTCTTAAAGTTGTTATGTCAAGAACACCAATTTCTAACGTGGAAAACACTTTAAATCAAAGAAAAAAAACTATGAGATCACAAACATCCAAAAAGCTCCACTATAACAATAAGAGGGTTACAAAATTTCTCCAAATAGATATACAATAAGTACTAAACACGGAACAACAATATCAACAACTAATCAATTGAAGAAAGAGGAGAATCCACAAAAATGATGATGATGTTCGAGGCTCAAAAGCATAAACTACGGGACTTTAAATCTGATCTAATGCCAAGATGTTACGAGCACTCAGGCAAAATTTCAGCCTGATCCAACGATTATTGAATCGGAAAAAGTAATTTGAAATTGGTTGATCAAAATAAATATCTACAACAAAAATAAATAGTTTTCTTCTCTTCTCTCTGGATGAAAGTTCTCCAAGAAAACCACTATTATGTGCTTAAGTTTTCAAAGACTTGTATCAATGATCATAAAATAATTCTCCAAGGTTGTCCTATTTATAGAGCATGAGTGGTGTTTCCTTTTAAAGTTAAAATCCACATGAATAAAAACCGAATCTAATCCGAATAGAAATAAAAACCAAAAGAGAATAGAATAACCAGACAACATGGACATGTGCCCAACAAAAACTACTGTCTTTCTCCTTCACCATATGCAATCAAGTTTGTATGTGTTTGTTTTCACGCAAAGCATACGGAGTTAGCTATAGAAAGTTCATTTTGTTTACTTATTACTTTAAAGTTACCCCACGTTTCAAGTCATAGTGCTTAGAAATGACAGTTTTATAAAATTAAATATGGTTTTGGAATTTTGCATTAAAATAATTTTGATAGGGGTTCATATTCTTAACTATTTTCTTCCTTAATTTCTTAAATGTTATCATCAATTTTGTTCTCTGGGACAAGATGCGGAGATAAGTTGATTTAAATTGTTTGTGTTTCTATGTTCTATTCGAGGCAACATAGATTCATGGAGAGATTTTACTTTGTCATGAATTCATTAGTTCTCTATAATTTATTAGTTCTTCTTTTACACTTTATTCGTACATGAAATGGAGTGAGAAAATATTAACAAAAATGATACTCAGTATATTATTTTCTTTTATATAATGGTACTGTTCGAATCAACTTACACGTAACACATATCTCGACTATTTTCTACCTTTTTTGTACTACAATTCAACAGAGGAATTTTAAGATATCCTTGGGTAATGCATCAGGTACCATAGTTAACCAAGTAACTCTAGATCTTGTTGATGAGAACCCTCACAGGTACCCCCAAGGTGATGAAAGCTGAGAGAGATCAAAATGAGAGAGTCTTATTGGTGAAAATCTTCACGGGCACCATAAGGCGATGGTGAGTTGAGAGAAAAATTAAAATGAGAGAGGCTTGATGGTGAAAACCCTTCGGGCACTACAAGTCGAATAAAGGTTGTGAATCAGATCGGTCGAGCGGAGCAATGAAGCCTAGTTTCATGGCAAAAGGTACAACAAGAGCTGAACAACAAATTTACTATACAGAGTAGGTTGTAGGTGCATGTCAAGGTTAGAGTCGGTATCCACATCCGATGGATTGCTACTCTGTAGGTTTCTTATTAGGAATCGTCTCTCTCCATGACCCTTTACTCCATTCCTACCACTTTGTTTTACTTCTTCGTCCTGGGTCAGTTGTTCAAAACAAGTGAGAAATGACATCAAAATTTGTCACCAAGCTTTCCAATAAAACAACACGATACCTGGTGAGCACATAAAGGCGTCGGGCCAGGAGAAAACCGCAAGCATACTGAGTTGGCCACAATCAACATGCTTTGGGATTCATGTGAAATATAAGGGTTTGAGCATTTCATAATAGTGATTTCGAACCAGGACTGAGATCAGTGATTATGCAAACCAAGCTATCACATATATATCTATCCCCTAGGGATACTACAGGTCGGCACAAGGCCCCAAACATGGCTTACAACCCACAAATATATCTAACACAGTGTGCGTTTCAACCGCCAATATAATATCATTCATATTCGGGATGGACCAAGTCTCAATCCCCAGTCATAATCAATCACGCACCTGCCATGGGGTGCGAGCCACGCCCTAATAGCGTCACAATGTGCTAAGACGGGGTTTCGAACCCTCAGGCTACCATATACACTAACTACTCACCTCTAGCCGGTCGTGGACTCGTCCGTGATATCTTTTCCCTTCAAATTTGCTACCTCGTGCGTCGAATCTAGTCAAAATCACAACAATTATATTAATATGGATCAAAGAAACATAACCCAATCAAATTTACTTGAAAAACGCAATAATACACGAAGTTGGTAAAATTCGAAGCCTGGGCCCATTTCTCAAAAAATTCCAAAAATCATACCAACGGATTCCTCGTCTCTCCACGAGTCCGTGCATATAAATTTTATCGAAAACGGAGTCTGTTTGACCCCTCAACTTCCACTTTTATCTTTCTAAAATTCCAAGCTCTAACCACCATATTTTTCACTTAAATCCTCAGTTTTTGGGGTGTTTAATCTATATTTCTGCGTTATAACAACATAATTCGAGTGTAGGAACCCTTACCTGATGAGTTCCCATTGTTTCTCCTTGAAAACCCTCGCAATTCGCCTCTCCCCGAAGTCAAAAAATGTGTTTTTGAACTTTGAAATTTCGATACACTGTTTTCATTAAACCACTGATGACTTCCGCTTCTGTGGAAATATACTCGCTTAGGCGAGCCCGCTTCGACGGAATTTATGTCTCTTCTGCGACTTTTCAATAAGGGCCAGGACCGCTTCTGCGGCTCAGGTCTCGCACCTGCGAGACTGCTCCTGCGGCTGTTTGTCCGCTTCTGCGGAAATCCCTCGCCAGCCAAATCTCGCTTCTGCGAGAATCTTCCTCGCTTCTGCGGAGCCATGCCCAGCCTCCTCTGGTCGCTTCTGCGTTCAAAGGGCCGCATCTGTGGAACCACTTCTGCGGTCCTATTTCCGTAGATGCGAAAATACGAGAATCACAAACCTGTTATAACTTCAAAAAATTTCCGTTTAACCTCCCGAAAACATCCTGAGGCTCCCGGGACCTTAACCAAAAGCACAAATACATCACATTACTTCATTCAGACTTGCTCGTAACATAAAAACACCATCATAAATATCAAAATCATCGAATTCTCACGGACTCAAGCCTGAGTTTCATTAAAACTCTCTAAACTAACATTTGATCTAAAACCCGACCTAAACACCTCCTAATAACCTCAAATTTTGCACGCATATCCAAAATCACCTAACGGAGTTACTGCAACTCTCGCAATTTTATTCTGAGCCTTTGATCAAAATCTCACCTACCGTTCGGATTTCGCCAAAATTCAACCTTAGCCAATTCAAGCCTAAATCTACATCGGACCTCCGAATTCGATTCTGATTGCTCTCCTAAGTCATAAATCATCCCCCGAAACTAGTCAAATCATCAGAAATCCATTTCGAGTTTCCTAACTCATCGGTCAATATTCGGTTGACTTTTCCAAACTATTCTTCTCATAAAGAGGTTTATTACATCATTTCTATTTAAATTTCATCCGATTTGCTCCTCACTCTACAAACACATATAAATTAGCAAAATAAAGTATAAAATAAAAAAAACAGAGTGGTAACTCCCGTAACGACGGGTCGGGTCGTTACCTGCCACATCTTGTTGGCCTGAAGACCCCCCTACGTTAGTCTTCTCTTAAAGCTACTAAATAATATTGTTGCCCTTAAATCTTGCATAATACTTTATCACCTTAAAGTCCTTAGCACCTATACTCCTTATACTTTGCAGCATACTAGCCTTGCCAAGCGACTTCTCAACCATATCCATATTCTCCGGTTCAAATCCAAAAGTAGTAAATGCACGTCTTGAATAGAGTGGACTGACACTATAATCTCTTCTCCCTAACATTCCATTGCTCTCAGCAGAAAATGCTAATAGTAGAACAATGAGTCTTTTTCTCCAAGGCAATATAGATCCCAGTAATAGTTGTGCCTCCGAGGTCTCTATAAGAACATATAGATTCATAGTCTTGGAATTGATTCCTGGATCCCATATACAATTAAGAAGTACGATTCCACCAAGACTAACAATATATATAGTAGCATTGGAAACAAGTGGAAACTGGTGCAACTTTATAGCTCCATGATTACTCAAAATATTTTGAGTTGATACTTTTATTATTAGAAAATAATAGACTAGCTCCAAGTCAGGGGCGGATTTAGGGGCGCAAGGGTGTTCACCCGAACACCCTTCGCCGAAAAGTTACACTATATATATAAGTTAAAATCTATTTTTTACCTTTATATATTAAGTTTTGAACACCCTTAACACTATCCAAAAGTGTAGTTTAGTGGTCAAGGGTGTTCAAAATTTACATAAGGTCACAAGTTCAATTCCCACTAGCTACAAAAAGAAAATTTGAACACCCTTCAAGAGGATTCTGGCTCCGCCACTGGCTCCAACTTCTCACATATAAAAGCTACTTCAACATTTGGATTCCAGATTTGGTGTTCTTCATGACTTCCATAATATCCATTCTCTTTCATACCATCCCCAGCTACCCACATAGAATCAGATTTTCTTTATTATGAGATTAGCATAAGCAGGGGCGGAAGGCAAGGGGCGCAAGGGTGTTCACCCGAACACCCTTCGTCGAAAAATTACACTGTATATATAAGATTATTTTTATTTTTTATCTCTATATATTAAGTTTTAAACACCCTTAACACAAATCAAATGTTTGGCTCAGTGGTCAATGTGTTCAAAATGTGCATAAAATCATAGGTTCGGTACTCGTGAGTTGCAATCCAATTTTTTTTTAACACCCTTAATATATATCCTGACTCTGCCACTGAGCATAAGGCTCACAAATTTATATACATCCAGGATTAACCATGTTTGTAAAATCAAGTAAATAGTTACTTCCATATTAATGGAACAATGATAAATGTCTTACTTTATCACATATTAGATGTACTTAACATTGTCAGAAAAATACGCTATTACTTTTATCATTTTCTATTCTATCAACACACACATACTGTTACATAATAAACGGTAAGAATAAGTTGTACTATTAATTTTTAAATACAACAAAAATGAACATTTTCTTTTTGTAAACTAGGGAACTAGAATATTAGTCTTTTTTGTGGGAGAATTATATTACAACAATATACCAAAATTATATTACCCAACAACAACAACAACAACAACTACCCAGTATGTTCCCACAAAGTGGGGTCTGGGGAGGGTAATACGTACACAGGCCTTACCCCTACCCGAAAGGGTAGAGAGGCTGTTTCCGGCCGACCCTCGGCTCAGAGGAGGAGAGAGAAAATCAACAAACAAAACAAAACAAAACAATGTTAGTAAATCCGGGATAAATCGAATAAGTAATTATCTAAACATAAAACCAAAAGTAGAATGACATGCAATAATACCAATCGGTTACTACCACAAGAGGCACAATACAATACATTAATTAACTATAGAGGTCGCTACCAAACCTCACTCAGCCCCTAACAGAAGTATTAAGAATTCTAGAAGGCCCTACCCTACAACCCTAATACTAGACCTCCAAACTTTCCTATCAAGGGTCATGTCCTCGGAAATCCCCATTCTAGCCATATCCTGCCTAATCACCTCACCCCAATACCTCTTAGGCCTCCCTCTCCCTCGACTCGCGCCAACCACCGCCAGTCGCTCACAACTCCTCACCGGTGCATCAGGGCTTCTCCTCCGCACATGCCCAAACCACCTGAGTCTCGCTTCTCGCATCTTCTCATCCACTGGGGCCACCCCCACCTTCTCCCGAATAACTTCATTCTTAATCTTATCTAATCTGGTGAGCCCGCACATCCACCCGAGCATCCTCATCTCCGCAACTCTCATTCTCTGGACATGAGAGTTCTTCACAGGCCAGCACTCCACCCCATACAACATGGCAGGTCTAACCACCGCTCTATAAAACTTCCCCTTGAGTTTCTGTGGAACTTTCTTGTCACACAAGACTCCTGATGCGAGCCTCCACTTCAACCACCCCGCTCCTATACGGTGAGTGACATCCCCGTCAATCTCTCCGTCCCCTTGAATCACCGATCCAAGATATCTGAAACTGTCCCTCTTGGCTATGACCTGAGATCCCAGCTTCACGTCCCAGCCTACTTCGCTCGACTCGGCGCTAAACTTGCACTCTAGATATTCTGTCTTAGACCTGCTTAGTTTAAAACCCTTAGACTCGAGGGTCTGTCTCCAGACCTCCAACCTCGCATTAACACCAGCCCTCGTCTCGTCTATCAAGACTATGTCGTCAGCAAAGAGCATACACCATGGCACATCCCCTTGAATATGGCGAGTTAGAGCATCCATTACCAAGGCAAATAAGAGAGGGCTTAGCGCAGATCCTTGATGTAGCCCCATAACCACCGGAAAATGGTCCGAGTCGCCACCCACCGTCCTAACCCTAGTCTTGGCTCCATCGTACATGTCTTTGATCACTCTGATGTAGGCTTCTGGCACGCTCTTCGCCTCCAAGCATCTCCACAGAACCTCTCTAGGGACCTTATCGTACGCCTTATCCAAGTCGATAAACACCATATGCAGGTCCTTCCTCTTATCCCCGAACAGTTCCACCACCCTCCTCACAAGGTGGATAGCTTCTGTAGTAGAGCGACCCGGCATGAAACCAAACTGGTTCACGGATATAGATGACATCTCCCTCACCCTCGCCTCGATCACCCTCTCCCAGACCTTCATGGTGTGACTTATTAATTTGATACCCCTATAGTTGTTGCAACACCGGATATCCCCTTTGTTTTTGTACAAGGGAACCACTGTACTCCATCTCCACTCCTCCGGCATCCTCTTGGTCCTAAAGATCACATTGAACAACCTCGACAACCACTCCACTCCTGACCTACCCATGCATTTCCAAAACTCCACCGGAATTTCGTCTGGCCCAGTCGCTCGACCCCTACTCATCCTACGCAACGCCCTCGAGACCTCCTCCTCCTTAATGCGCCTGCAGTGCCCGAGGTCTCTAGGACACTCTGAATGCCCCAGCTCCACTAGCTCTAAGACTCGATCCCCCTCTTCGTTAAGCAGGTCTCGAAAGTATTCCTGCCATCTCCGCTTGACTTGCGACTCCCCTGTCAGAACCCTACCATCCTCGTCCTTGATGCACCTAACTTGGTCCAGATCCCGCGCCTTCCTCTCCCTCACCTTAGCCAATCGGAATAACTTTCTGTCCCCTCTTTTCTCTCCCAATTCCTCGTACATGCGACCAAAAGCCAAATTTTTAGCTTCCGTGACCGCCGGCTTCGCTTCCTTCCTCGCCACCTTGTATCTCTCCCTTCTTACTCTTTTTTCTTTCTCGCTTGTGCTCCCTGCCAGCTTAGCAAACGCCACCTTCTTCGCCTCTACTTTTCCTTGGACTACCTCATTCCACCACCAGTCACCTTGGTGCCTGCCTGAATAGCCCTTGGCTACCCCAAGCACATCTCGCGCGGCCTCCCTAACCAAGTTCGCCGTCACTGACCACATTGCGTCCGCTTCCCCAGAGCTACTCCAAGCTCCCCCATCAACTAGCTTCCTCTCCAGCTCCTGGGCTTTCTCCTTAGTCAAAGTTCCCCATCTAATCCGCGGTCGGCTCCGAGAACCCCTCCTCTTCCTCTTTACCCAGGACCGACATCCATCACTAGGAGTCTAGAAGAGTCGAAAGGGACTCCTCCGGAATAACCTTGCAATCCTTGCATCAGCCTTTATCGCTCCTTCTGAGAAGGAGGTAATCAATCGCAGTCCTCGCCGTCGAACTTTTGAAGGTGACCAAATGCTCTTCCCTCATCTGAAATGTCGAGTTCGCAATTAGGAGCCCAGAAGCCCTGGCGAAATCAAGTAGCGACGTGCCTCCTCCGTTCCTAACCCCAAGGCCAAAGTCGTCGTGCACCTCGCCATAACCACCAGCATCAGCCCCAATATGACCATTAAAGTCCCCTCCAATAACTAACTTCTCAGATTGGGGAATACTACTCACCAACTCATCCAAGCCCTCCCAAAACGCCTTTTAACCTCCTCAGCTAGGCCTGCATGCGGCGCGTAAGCGCTAATGACATCGAGAACACTACCGCCAATAACCAGGTTTAATAGACATTAACCTATCATCCACTCGCCTAACCTCAACCACGGACTCCCAAGATTCCTATCTACCAAGATACCTACTCCATTCTTACCCTCTCGACCCCAGAGTACCACAACTTAAACTCATCCGCATCCCTCCTCCGTCCCTTTCCACCTAGTTTCCTGCACACATGCCTATGTTGACCCTCCTCTTCCGGAGAATCTTTGCCAACTTAATTTGAATCCCGTTAGTGTGCCTACGTTCCACGACCCGATCCTCAATCTCTCAGCGTCTCCTTTAATCTCTCCCCACCCAAACCTCCCGCCCTACCCACAGGACCGCTCCCTGCCCCCTGCTCACCTCCACCCCCACCCCCCCCCCACCCCCCACCCAAAATTATATTACCCATAAATACAAATAATTTCTTCCAAATTACGTTGGTAACTTCATTTTCTTTTTAAATGCCAAAAACAAATTCTACTCTCGGTTTTGGATCCCACCAAATTTCCAAGATCTAACGCATTTGGGGTCAATATCGTCATTTCAAATTCATCCTCCTCTAAAACTCACGCCGATTTCTCCTTTCCCCATTTTCTTCCCACTTTCCTTTCACCAAATTCCCCGCGCATCTCTCCTCCGCCGTGCACCACCATTCTCCGCCACCAAACTCACCAGCGCATTCTCCATTCTACCACCGCTCAAAATGACGAAACTACCCATCCTCCTCCTCCTTCTTCTCTGCCTCTCATCATTCACCGCCGGCGAAATAAAAAAACTCAAAATCCGATCTGATAATCGGCCCATGATCCTCTTCGAACGGTTCGGGTTCACACACACGGGTCAAACATCAATCTCTGTCTCCTCCGTCTCTGTGATCTCCACCGTAACATCGCCTGACGCTTCCCGCCTCGGATTTTTCCTCTTATCTGAAGAATCCTTAATTCAAGTCTTAATTGAGCTTCAACAAAACCCTAATTTCTGTGTCCTTGAATCAAATTACATTCAACGCCTTTTCACTTTTCGTGATCTTTCGCCTCCGCCTAATTCGTCCTTCGATCGAGCTTACCCTGTAACCTCACCTAATGAATACTCTCTGTTTTTTGCTAATTGTGCACCTGAATCGAAGGTATCTATGGATGTTCGAACTGAGCTTTATAATCTCGATGGCCGTGTGAAAGATTATCTCTCTGCAGGTTTTGTTCGATTACTTACTTTGTATTTTGTTCTGATATATTACCAACTTTATATTTTTTTTTGTTTTGTTTGGGTTATTTTGTGTTTTTGGATATTGAGATGTATGTGATCTTGAAGAATAGGAACTCTGTGCATTTGATCAAGTGAATTTCCATCATATGGTTGCAAAATATGATAGTGAAAGTGTTTTTTCATAAATTATGACGGTGTCGGTCAGGTTGGGCACCCGGTACCTGCTGCCTCGCAGTCACCAACACAGGTACCGGCTAACTGTGCCGGCAGAAATCACCTTGATGGAAGGGTTCTTCTGGTTTGAATGATATGGGGAAAGTATTTTCCCAGTAAAATATTTTCCTTTGTGAAATCATTTGTTTTAGCTTGAGTTGTGAAAGAAAAGTCTTTTCCTTGATGAAATTTTATTTCGAGTTTTTGGTTACCTTGAATTGGGAAGAGCAAAATATTTTGCTCGATGATACCATTTTTCATTGTTTGTTACTTGAATTGTGTAGAAGAAAATATTTTCCTTGATGGAATGATTTTCCCATTGTTTGGTTACTTGAATTGTGAAAAAAAATACTTTTTACAAGGGAAATAATTTTCATCAAAAAGAAGAAAATGGCTTTGCCAAAGTCATTGTTTTTACAATTGGAAATATTCTAAAATGGCTCCATATTACGTGTTTCAACTGCTACTAACCTTTAGTATTCAGAGGTAACATGAAAACACTATCCTATACCCTATAATAATTTTAGAACAATTAGCATGTCACTTTAATACCAACCAAACACTGGCAAATAATCGGAAAAAATGAATTCTTGAATAAAACATTATCAACGGGAATATATCATCATAACAATTAACAAATGCAAGGTAATACTTATACTTTTAATAACTTGTCATATTCATATATTATGATAACATGAAACCCACTTGGTGGAAATGTCAAATAACCATACTTCAGTTATGCAATTTGTATTTTCCCTCTCTCTGCATGTTCAACTTATCATAAATTTGCCCTCTTTGTACAGGTCTTACTCAGTTGCCCACTTTGTACTTTTTGTTTTTCTTGGCTTATTTTGGCTTTCTCGGCGTCTGGGTGTTTGTGTGTTTGAAGAATAAGAAATCTGTGCATAGGATTCATGGGCTTATGGCACTTTTGGTTATAATGAAGGCGTTGAATTTGCTTTTCGCTGCTGAGGATAAACATTATGTTAAGGTTACTGGTACTGCACACGGATGGGATGTGTTGTTCTACATTTTCCAATCCATACGTGTGGTTTTGCTTTTCACTGTTATTGTTCTGATCGGTACTGGGTGGTCGTTCTTGAAGCCCTTTTTGCAAGAGAGGGAGAAGAAGGTGCTGATGATTGTGATTCCGCTTCAGGTTTTAGCTAATGTAGCTTCTGTTGTGATTGGAGAAACAGGTCCTTTCATTAAGGATTGGGTCACTTGGAATCAGGTCTTTTTGATTGTTGATATTATCTGTTGCTGTGCTATTATTTTCCCCATTGTGTGGTCGATTAGGTCGTTGAGGGAGACTTCCAAAACTGATGGGAAGGCAGCAAGGAACTTGGCAAAGTTGACTCTTTTCAGGCAGTTTTATATTGTGGTGATTGGATACTTGTACTTCACAAGGATTGTGGTTTTTGCCTTGAGGACAATTTCGGCTTATAAGTATCAATGGGTGGCATATTCTGCGGAGGAAATAGTGAGCTTAGCTTTTTACATGGTGATGTTTTACATGTTTAGGCCAGTGGAGAAGAATGAGTACTTTGTTCTTGATGATGAGGAAGAAGAGGCTGCAGCATTGGCCCTTCGGGATGAGGAGTTTGAGCTGTGATTTTGAGATCTGGTGGCTGGTCTCGCCCACCCATTTTATACAGTTGTCAGCCTAACACTGAGTTTACTGAAGTGATAAGTAAGTTTACTGGGACGAATACAATTCACTTTTCTTTTTTGGTAGCTGTGGAATCACAAAACGGGCTTGTAATTTTGGATAATGGAATTCTGATGTCATGTAATTGTTGTATAAACCTCATTTTCATGTAATAGTCCCTTATCATGATTTTGTTTCATCTGTCCCTTTATTGTCTTTCCTTGCCTTCTCTTTCCGCTTAGGAGTTGTTCGGTTGGGCATAACTAATTTCAGGATTAATTATACCGCAATTTTCTCCCGATAGGTTAATACCTTGGTGAGTACTCCTAGAATTACTACTGTCTTTTGTTGATGTTGTTGCTTTGTTTACTTTGTCCTTTTATACGTCAATTTTTTGGGGTTTACTGTACAGTCACTAATGCTTTTTCTTTTTGTTTTGTTTTTGTTTTTTTTCCTTTTCTCGATCTTTCGCCGAGGGTCGATTGGAAACAGTCTCTCTGCCCTGTCGGGTAGGGGTAAGACCTGCGTACATATTACTCTTTCCAGATTCCACCATGTGAAACTATACTGGGTAGCTGTTGTTGTTGTTTCTCCCAACCAAATATAGAATAAACTCTTCTTAAATTTTGTCGTTAATCCCTATCTCTTGTACTAAACGAGTCCTAAGTGAATTCAAGAAGTACTTGAACTGTGCGTGAAGTTGTTACGATTGGCTAGTCTTCACATTGGAGAAATTTACTTAGCCATGCTTATCTTTTTAGGCTGTTGGCTTGGTGCCGATGATTGTTTATTGTCCATCTTGTTGTGGTTTTTATGCTTTCTTATGTTGTTTCAATTATACTCTTGATGACTTCAGGGTGAACTGGAGTGTGCTCATCCTAGAATGGATCAAGTTTTCTTCACTTATTGTTTCCAGCATTCATGCTGCTGCTTCTTTTTTTCTTTTTTTTTTTGGGGGGGGGGGGGGGGGGGGGGAGGGTGGGAGGTGGGGTTAAGTTAGAAGTACTCATTGAATCAGCAAACTATACCGATAATACACTTCCAAGTAACGTTGATTACTTCGTCATGCTGCACTAGCCTTGTCATTAAAGATATTCAAAGGAGAGTGACTGAAGATTAGTAGAATTTCTTAAGCTTCAGTAAGAGTTTATCATGCATATCATGTTATGCACTACTAGGCATGATATGACTTTAAGCTAGGTGTAGTAGTACGTATAAACGGGACAACATCGAGATACGAAGAACGAATTTAAAGATTTTAAGACAAATTTCTCATAGATCTTTACTAAACCCATCTTCTTAATAGCATATATTTAACAGAAAAGGGACAAAACTGCCCCTGAACTATAGGCTTTAGGGCTAAATATATCCTCCATCCTCTAACCGTTGAATCATGAATGTTGAGTTATTTACCTAGAGGAGCAGGAATCAAATCCCACTTAATATTTCCTTTTTTCTCTTTTTTTTAGTGGTATACCCATGTTATAAAAATTCTAGACCCGCCTCTGATACTAACCCACTTGAAGTGTCTAATTTTTTATTACCAAATCAAAAACAAAACAAAAAATCAAAATATAGTATCACTATTTGATCAAATACACTTGAGTTCATGCTTTGTTTCTAAGTTTACGAATTTCATTGGTATGAGATTTGAAAATACAACTGGGTTCACTGGTGGAATTGAGAAAGTATGATCCTTTGTTGAATTGAAGAGTTTTAGTGCTTAAAACTTTCCTTGATCATTCTACTAATTAGGATCTTTGGTGAGCCAAATTCGTGGCTTGAAATTATCAAAGTTGTTGAGAAAGTTTGGTTTTGAAAGTCGAGATTGTTGCTTGGAACCTACTGATTATTATTATTTGAGTTAATTGTAGAATTAATTGATGAACTTTCAAAATAAAGAAAAGTAAAATAGCGAATACCATACCGAATACCCATTTTTAAAAAATTTAAAATCAAATGGCATACCAAATGGAAATGGAGGCTTGCTTCGGGAGTCCTGTGTGGCAAGAAAGTGCCACAGAAACTCAAGGGGAGGTTTTATAGAGTTGTGGTAAGACCAGCCATGCTGTACGGGGCAGAGTGCTGGCCGGTGAACAACTCCCATGTTTAGAGAATGAAGGTTGTAGAGATGAGGATGCTCAGGTGGATGTGTGGGCTCACCAAGTTGGATAGGGTCAGGAATGAAGTTATTCGGGAGAAGGTGGGGGTGACCCCAGTGGATGAGAAGCTGCGAGAAGCAAGACTCAGGTGGTTCGGGCATGTGCGGAGGAGAAGCCCTGATGCCCCTGTGAGGAGTTGCGAGCGGCTGACGGTGGTTGGCGCGTGTCGCGGTAGAGGGAGGCCCAAGAGGTATTGGGGAGAGGTGATTAGGCATGATATGGCTATCATGCGGATTTCCGAGGACATGGCCTTTGATAGGAACGCCTGGAGGTCTAGTATCAGGATTGTAGGATAGGGACTTCTAGTATTACACGCTCTCCTTCCGCGAGGTAGGGCCGGGGTGTGGGGTTCGCCCATATAGGCTTGATATATTGTATGGCATACCATTTTCTTATTGTAAGGTTTTACTAATGCCCTATGTTTTGTTCCTGTGTATCCTGTCCTTCTATATGTCAGGTTATTTTTTGTCTTTGTTTACTCATATATTTATGTGATTTATGCTAACAGCACTAATGCTTGTCCTTTTTCTTTTGTTTTTGTTTTGTTTTTTTCTTTTCTTTCCTCTTCTTGTCTTTGCGCCGAGGGTCGATTGGAAACAACCTCCCTGCTCTATCGGGCAGGGGTAAAGGCCTGCGTACATATTACCCTCTCCAGACCCCACCCTGTGGGACTATACTGGGTAGTTGTTGTTGTTGTAAATGGCATACCAAATACTAAAATTTTCGATTTTAATTTAGTTGTTCTTATATTATGCACGTACATATAAGAAACACACGATGGTTAGTTGGAAAAAATCAGCATTAATTAATTATAATATTTGGTTGATTATTTTCATTTTTTTCTCATACATAATAGTAGTATCTTCAATTTATGCACAAAAAATTCAGATAAGAATGCGTTGTATGGAACTCGTAACTTTTGACATAACGATCTCTATAATACCAATCCTTTTGTATTACTCAGGGGAAATGTATTCTTGTAAGTAAAATACCAATCCTTTTGTATTAATATTTTTCTTAATATGCATATCAAAAAAAAAATTAATCACTTATTATTAACCGAGAGACTAAATTCATAAATTTAAATTTTGGATCCGATGTTATTAAATGTACTTGTAGCATTAATAGTGTTGTTGGTGATGACCTCAGTGCTATGGAGCTAGAGAAAAGGTAAAAGGCTAGTGATTGGTGACTTGATTATAAAGTTAAGTTGCAGACGGCGTAATCAGAAGATTCACCGTCCTCGCAAATCGAAGTGCAGCAGATGTCTCTTGGACCAATTTGTGTGTACAGTGAGAATTTAAACATTTTGTACTAAAAGGCAATGCTATACAACTATTTTGCACTGCCATTTGCCAAGCTGGGAGGCGAGTGCCTTGAACCAAGAGTTTATCATAGAGACTGAATGGGTCATACCATCAAAAAATAAAATGCAACGTAAAATAAAATAGAAGCCCTCATTTGAAAGGACAATGTTCACATATTTATGTTATTCAAAACAAAGTATTGATAAGACTAGCATTTCGAATGAACATTGAAATTTCTCATTTAAAAGAGGATTGAAGCCTGGACATGCAGGCAGATGATCAGAACATTTCTAATTGTCATCTCACATCCTAATAAATGGAAAGTAGATTATTTTGAAGATGGAGGAGATTACTGAAGAAGTCTAACAGCAATTTGGTTATTAAGAACGAAGCCTCTGTTCTTCGTAATAAATGCGTGTGCGGCTAAAGCCTGCGAAGGGAACTGCACAAGGGCCACTCTAGCTGGTGGTCTGCAACAAATAAACCAAAACCTTATAAGGAACAGAGAACATATCACAGTTAAAAGAGCCAGTGAGATGTGGGTGGTAAAGCTTCTATACCTATCAAAACCTCGCTGTTGTCTGGCGAATATTTGGATTGATGATCCATCATACTGACAACCCGAAAGAAAACGTTCCACATCATCGACAAGTGCATTCCGTGGGATCCCTTGCAATAAAATCTGAAAAAGCGTACAATCATCAATACATTCTTTGCTTCAAACACCTTTTGTATCACTATTAGAAATGAATGAATTGAATAGCAATATTTAATTTATCATCAATCTCATTGTATTCAGAAAGAAAGAATAGTTCATTGGTATATATTTTAATTACATTAGTTTCCGACTGTGTGGAACAGCTTGGGCCCACCTCGACTACTCCACTAGGCCCTTGTTACTTTCCACCGGCACATGTACTAAGTAACTCCACTCGCAAATGGTTAGGCAGATGAGAAGAAATCACCTTGTGTTTTTTCCTCTTAGTTAGTATGAGGTTTTTATTTTTGTTATCAGACTTTCCACCACCATCTACCACACTCCTACACGCCAAAAAATGAAAAAGACAAACAGAAAGAACGATGAAGACAGTTAACGCCAAAGACCCACTTACAGTTTTTCCATCATAGTGTGGCAAAGTGTCCCACTGCTGACGATCAGCCTACAATCAGAAAGGTAAAGAAATGATGATTCTGCATGCAAACCTCCAGAGATCAATAATCAACCAGATGTATGTTCAAAACAGTACCCTCTCCATTCTGAACAAGCGACTCGTCCGAACAACTGCCCTTAGTGAAGCGTCATAAGCATTCCGAGTAGGGAACTGAATCATCCTATTCGAGAGATAAAATATGCAACAGAGCAGTAATAAGCATTTTCCTTAATGTTTGAAGTAATTACACACACACATATATATAGCTCGTTCAAACAACCAACTCATAACAAAAAATGCATATATGATAGGAGTCAAAGATTGGAAAGTATTCTTCACATAAAGCGCAACCCACGAAGGTAAAAGGACCAACAAAAAAAAATGACAACTTCAAAAGCTACCGGTGGAAAAGGAAACAACTCTAATAAGAAACATACTAAGGAAACTGGTATAAAACTAAAAGTAATATATTACCTGCATTGACTAACTATTGGTAGTGTAATCCAGATTAACTTAGCAAGCTATTAGCCTATACTACCTTAAAAAGCATTTACAAAAATAAAGCAAGACATTCAATATGATAACAAACCGGTGGTCATTTGATTGGTGAACATGTTATACCAGGACCATAATACACGAATTAAATAACATGATGATTTTTTAGTAAAGATACTTCTTAAGATACCAGTTTAGTTCATTGGACTAGAAATGGATATATAGGGTATAATATAAAACATGTGTTTAGTTTTACACTAGATAAATTGAGAAAAACTTTTATTTCTGATTTCATCCTTGACATTTTAAAAGGCCTTTGGGAGGAGAGTTTTGGGGAAAGCATCTTTGTTATTTTGGTGTTGAATCCGGGAATAGTAATCCCCGGATTGTTACCCACATTGCATGTGGTATAAAAAATACCACAATTATGATATAAATCCCTGGATTGTTAATTCTGGAATACAAAATTCAACCAAACACGAGATAAAACAATCCCGTACGTTCTCCCGAGATTGTTATCCCTTATACAACAAACCAACAACCCATAGGGTTTTTTATAGGTAAAAGTTATTTTATTAATAAGAACATCTTTCAACATTAAGATGGTGCTGGATTATAAATAAGTATTCAAGGAAAGCTTATTGCAAGAGGGAACCATTTCTCACCCAAGCCTACATATCCTATGTATTCGACGGAAAAAGACTAGGTTCTACAGATATGAGATAGGCAGAAGGTATGGATTGAGCAATTTCTTGAAGAGCAAATTTGATCTTATAGTCATCTTCTTTGTTCGAAAAATGCACAATGGAAAGGGATGCTAGTCGCCTCGACGAAGTTGTATCCCCAAAAAAAAAGATCTAGAGTAATTCCTCAAGTAACATGGGCCCAGTGAAACGCCAAAGTTTAGATTCTCTATGCTCATGTAAACGGCTGGGGTTGGCCGACTGGTAGATCCAAAAGGATCTAGCCATAGGCCTAGCCGGATATTGTTTGCCCAGAAACAAAACAAAATTAAAGTTGATTTTTAATAGTAGTTCATGAGAACTTGAATCCCTACGTTCTAGCGTGCATTAAGCCAACAAGTGTCACCACCACTGTAGATGAGAAGTTGAGTCACCTTTCTATTTTTAAAGAAATAAAATAGAATAAAGAATGAGATAGTCTATATCCAGCAACGATCATAGGATCACTCTATGAATAGGTCAATTCTCTTTGACATAATAGTATGACTCCAAATATTGCTTTGGACATAATAGATAGTATTCATCATTAGGTTTTACTCGCCTTAACACTCTTAGTTATTCATCATTAGCTTTTGACGTAATAGTATGACTCCAAATATTGCTACCAAATGATAAAGATTTCCTTTACATAGAACCCACATCCTACCAGGTTTTTATACTTTGATCCTTATATAAAATTATCGATTGTACCTAAGTATATAATATTTGGCAAAGTCTGAAAGGGGGGAAAATAACTTATTCTCGACATGCATTTGATAGAGTTTTTAATAGGGTATGAAAAACAGACTTCTCTCTTTCATACTCAAGAATCTCAAAACAATTTTTATATATTGGTAGGCATTAGTAATGTTCCTAATAGCTATGACCTGAATATTCTTTTTGATAAATTAGTCAAGACATGAATATTTCAAGGATTTTTCCAGAATGCTGGTTGTCTGGTCCGAGTGAAGTCAAACAATCAGAAATTGAAACCCAACATTTTTATTTTTATAACAGAGGTGTTCAAAGCTAAGGAAGTCCAAATTAGAAATCAAAACCACAATATTTATACAAAATGGACAAAATCTAGGGAAAACAAATTAATGGTCCATTCTTGTGCATAAATTTTCAGAATCATTGTTCTCCGACGATGAAATTGATCCACCACATTTTGGCTCGATATGGCATAGCCCAAGAAATAAATCTGTGAACCTCTGTTAATTCAAAGTGGACAACACGTACATGGGTTTGGGTTGAGATAAAATCTGACACATTGCATTTTGAATATGACTACTAACATATGTGATTAGAAACATTTTATTGGATATATTAAACCACTATTGTGCATTAATACATATTTGATCAATAATATTAATACACATTAGTGGTTTAATATGTGTCTAATTCCAGTGGTTAATTTCTAAAACATAGCCTATGTTACCCTCTAATATAAGATACAGATAAAACCACTAATGTGCATTAAAACTGCACATACATGTTTAATAGCATATTTTAGTTGCCTTATTCAAAAAGCAAAATGATATAGATCGGTATCTTCGATTCTTGCGTGCATCTCCCGGAATTAATTAAATTTGACCTCAACTAAAACTAACAAATTGTAACGACCCGGCCCGTCGTTACGGGAATTACCACCCCGTTACCTTGCATTTACATATCTTATGCTTTTACATCAGTATTAGAGTATATCGGGTGAGTTAGGAGTGATTTGGATTGAAAATGAAGCAAATAGCATGATTGAAGAAAGCTTGAATATGGGAAGTCAACCTAGAGTTGACTATTGAGTTAGAGCGCTCGGAACCGGATTATGATAATTCGACTAGTTCCGGGGGAGCATTTATGACTTAGGGGAGCAATCGGAATTTAATTTGGAGGTCCGGTGTAGAAATAGGCTTGAATTGGCTAAGGATGAATTTTGGCGAAATCCGAACGGTAGGTGAGATTTGATCCGGGAGCCGGAATGGAATTCCGATAGTTGCAGTAGCTCCGTTAGGTGATTTTGGATGTGCCTGCAAAATTTCAGATCATTCGGGCGTCGTTTGATCGGGTTTTTGATCGAATGTGTAATTCGGAAAGTTTTAAGAAATTTAGGCTTGAATCCGTGGGTAATTGGTGATTTTGATGTTTAGGATGGTGTTTTTATGATTGGAACAAGTTCGAATAAGGAATTAGGATGTGTTGGTGTGTTTGGATGAGGTCCCGGGGGCCTCGGGGTGTTTTCGGATGGCCAAACGGGAGAAAATGTGGAAAAATTGCAGGGAAGTGTTCTGGTTCTGTTGTTTTCGCTCCTGCGGAAATGGGGGCGCAGGAGCGAGTCCGCAGAAGCGGACGAGGAGGCGCAGGAGCGCTTGTTTTCGCAGAAGCGGAAATATGTCCGCTGAGGCGGCGTCGCAGGAGCGAAGGGTAGACCGCAGAAGCGGTCAAGAGGCGAAATGGAGAAGTCCGCAGAAGCGGGTGGTTGGTCGCATAGCGCGAGTCCGCGGCGAGCGGACTTCGGTCGCGAGCCGAACATTCCGCGGAGCGGAAGACCTTCCGCAGAGGCGGACCCGGAGGAGCGGTCCGTGTATCGCGAAGCGAAAATCGCAATGAGTTAAGTGTATCGGAAGTTAGAAAATTTCAAAAACATTTCACACATTTGGGTCTCGGCTAAGGAGGCGATTTGGGCGATTTTGAAGAGAAACTCGAGGGAAATCATCGGGTAATCAACTATGGACTTAAACTATGATTAGTATTGATAATATTATACAAGTATATCATGAAAATGGAAGAATTTGGAATGATTCATGGAAGATTTAACCCTAGGCTTGAACTTTAGAAAATCAAGGTTTTGGATGGGCGAATGGAGTCCGAATTTGGTAAAATTGATATGCTTAGACTCGTATTGAGATGAGGGTTCCGAATATGTGACTTTCGTAATTTTTCGAGAAGCGTACCGAAAGTCGGGATTTACCAACTTAGTGTATTTATGCGAATTTCGTGTAAATTGAAATGGGTTATGATTCTTTGACCCGTATTTGATATAATTATTGTGGTTTGACTAGATTCTACGCACGATGGAGCTAAATTCAAAGGAAAAGGCATCGCGGACGAGTCTACGACCGGCTAGAGGTGAGTAGTTTGTGTATATCGTAGCCTGAGGGTTCGAAACCCCGGCTTAGCACATTGTGACGCTAGTAGGGCATGGCTCGCACACCGTGGCAGGTGCGGGATTGATTGTGATTAGGGATTGAGACTTGATCCATCCCGGATGTGAATAATATGCTATTAGTGTTGAAAATACACTGTATTTGATATATTTGTGGGCGGTAAGCCTTGTTTGGGGCCTTGTGCCGATCTGTAGCGTCCTTAGAGGACAATATTTATGTGATAGCTATATTTTCTTAAATCACTGATCTCAGTCCCGGAAATTGAAATCACCTTTTTGAAATGTTAAGTCACGGGTTTTTGCAAATTAAATAAAAGTTAAGTATTTTTCATAAATTATGAACTGAAAACTGGAATTAAGAAAAATGAACTGTTTTGTGACTTATTTGCTTATTGTGGACTGAGCATGGATCGGGCTGCACGCCGCAGTGGTTGATATGAGGATCGGGCTGCACGCCGCAGCAGTATTGCGCTTGGGCTGTAGGAGCCACTCCGGAGTCTGTACACACCCCCAGTGAGCGCCGTCGACGTTAAATTGGATCGGGCTACACGTCGTAGCGGCTATGTGCATTGCATTGCATCTTTATTTGTTGAATTACTATGTGGTAGCTGAATTGTACTGTTGATGCTAGTTCGTAGGAGATTCGGACTGTAGTGTAGCTTCATATTGTGGTATTTCTGTGGATTTCCTACTTTCAGATGCTTTTATATATTTATTACTCACTGAGTACTTAGTACTCACCTCTACTCCCTGCACCTTTTGTGTGCAGACTCAGGTACTCAGGAGCAGTAGACAGGCATTTCCAGCGTTTGCAGTGTCATATCGAGTTGCTAAGGTAGCTGCCTACGTTCGTAGAACCTAGCTTCTCCTCTCCTTTCCGGTTATTATTTTGTATTTTGTATTCAGACTTGAGTATTTCTATACAGTACTCTCTATTCATGTTGGGTTTTGTTAGAGGCTCTAGATTTGTGACTCCAGGTCTTTGGGAGTGTCAGTATTTTATTCATTATTATTATTATTTGGAGTTCTTAAACTCATATATTCTTCTTGGGTTGTCCATTTGGGACTGATAGTCGTTGTGATAATTAATAGTTGGTCTGGCTGGCCTAGCTTGATTGTTGGGCGCCATCACGACCGGATTTGGGTCGTGACACAAATTGTCCTAATATCAAATCATTATTTTCCACAAACAATGATTTTAGATGGCATGGAAAAGATCTTTCTTGGTTTTGCTATATCTCTCATAAAATTTGTGCTTTGCTGGGAACTAAAAATTTTGAACCTAAGAATGATGGGTAACTTTAACGAATCTTGTTACTTGGAAGTAGAAAGAAAGACAAGCGAAGAAATGGTTTTGGATCCATGAGAGAGAGAGAGATATTGATGGAAGAATGGTGGTGGTTGGGGGAGAACCGGAGAGAGGTGGAAGCGAGGAGGAAGAGAGAAAACAATGTGATAAAAATCTTTGTTTTTATATATGAGAATGATTTTTGGGGAAGGAAAGGAAACGATTGATTTGAGTCAATTGCAGCTCATGTGTAAAGAAGCTATATTTTTTCAATTTGCTTTGGGCTTTCATGTGCTCTGGTCCAATTGTGTGCACTTCCTTTGCCATGTCAACAGTTAGGGTGGTTATAGATACACTTTGGACAAGAACAAGGGGTACTGGGACCCCTAAAAATTTATGTAGTTGAAAAATAGGGCAAATTTGAGGGGTCAGTATGTATTATCCCAGGATTAAATGGAGGCAAGCACTGACAAGTGACAAGTCCTGAACGTAGAACAAATTAGAAATAAAAAAGATAAAAAGAAACACCTATAATCTTGCTAGAGAGCAAGTTCATTATAAAAAGGTACCAAGAGTTTTTGCAGGGACTAGAACCCTGATCTCCAATTATCCATTTTAGCTTTATTGACAACTAAGCCACACCCTTGGATGCTCAGAAATCAAAGCCACGGCTCTATGAACTATTTCCTTATAGAAATTGTTAAACCTTATATCATAAACGAAGAAACTTACGCAGCAACTGGAGCATAGTTCGGGTTGTACTCAAATCTAACGTCATCTAGGCTCAAATTAGAAGCCCCTAACATGCTAATAATGTCACTCTTTCTTGTATGCCTTCCGATGCCATAGATTCTCCCATAAACCAAACCTGGGAAATAGAAAGACCAAGATCGTGGATCAGTGTCATATGAGATTACAATTGCATAAGCATATGGCATGAACAAAGATGCAAGACTGCTATTACTATATTGCAAAAGTAGCCTGATGTAAAAGAATTCATGTCCTTACTAAAACCCAACCATCCACTCCACATGCGTGGATGTAAAGGAAATTAAGCAAAAGAAAGTGGAATTCATAACTTCTTTAATTGTTGATTACTGCCTCCAATTCCATCTATGTGAGCTTCGTGAAGCATAACTAGACCAAGCTTGGAACTTGGATAAAGGAAGGGGTCGCAGAAGGTTAAGGGTGGTTAGCATGGAAATTGCCAAATTAGGATAGAACAGTGAACTCATAGGAACGCGTGTGACAAGGATACAAAGTATTCATATAGCTGACCCTAATTACTCTAACTAGTCTGGATTGAGGTACAGTTGATTGATTGATGATTATTGCCTCTGTTCAAGTGCTAAATTCACAGTCTTCTACCAAAACCAAATCCAACCAAACATTTTCACAGCCACGAGTTTCTCTAATCTCTAGTCTAACACGTCAAACAGTTACCTAGTAGCAAACTAAAAATACTCGAACAATAAGCAAAAAGCAAAAACCCTAAACCCTAAATCATTTAGAAGACTGCAAATAATCTAATAACTTTTACAAATCCTTCATAACCACTTAACAATAATTTCAAAACCCAAAGTCATAAACAGGTCAATAGTTACCTCATAGTAAACTGAAAATGTTCAAAGGATAAGCAGAACAGCCTAAACCCTAAATACTGAAATATTCGAAAAAAAGACAGGTAAATCAACAAGACTGCTTAATAGTACAAATCAACAAAAGGGTATCCATAATTTTCTTGCATTATGAAAACCATAAAAACCCACTTTTTTTTACAATAAAAAAATGCTTTAAAAGTAAATATTACAGCGAGAATAAATATTATTATTATTATAACTATTTGAAAGATTTATATGTACCAGTAGATGGATTTTGGAGGAATGTATCAACGGAGTTGTCCTGCTGAGGATTTTCCATTTGAGTTGATAACTGTCTGCTGAGGGACAACGTGAGCCCTTGATTTTGTAGACCCACTTGAATCGGACGGTTCGATTTAGTCATAGCTCTCAATAAACCCATCATCTTGGAATTCTGAAGCTAAAATGTTGAAAGTAGAAGAGTGAAGTTTCAGCTTAAGGCAATGAAGAAGCAGAGAACAATGGCTGCGACGGGAGAAAATGATTGAAATTGTACTTCACATTCCGGGTAGGTTCAAATTAGTCCCACAAGTATGTATTAAGCAGTTTTTATTTTTAGGTTTGTCAAAAGTTAACATTATTGGTCTCCAGTAAAAAATTAACAATTTATGTTCCTTAGATTTGAAAAAAATTATTTAAAAATATATATTTAAAAAGGAAAGTCACATCGAATTCTAAAAAATATAACATAAAAATATGTACTAGACACTAAAAAAATATGTGTACTAGCAAAAAAATACACCTAAAAAAAAAAGCTACATCAAAATCTAGAAATTGATCAAAAAATAGCAAAAACTACAAAACATTCATACCTCCAAATATGAGCTCCTCCTAATTTCTTCTCCCTTTTCTACAGTTTTCGCGAAATCTAACAGATAAAGTTTGTTAAAATATTCGAAAAAATAATCATATTTACTCTTCTCTTATCGAAAATAAGTTACGTTAACCTTCAGTTTTAGTTTCTTAGTACTATTACCATATTGGATCATATTTGCCCCTCACGGATCCTTAATTTCAACAAATACACGTGAATGAAAGTGATTGGATAAAAAAACTCGCTCCATTTTAATTAAAACCCACCTGATCCACCTATTTATACATAGTTTTTTAGATTTTTTTTTCCTCGTTTCTTTCTTTTTTCTTTTCTTTTTTACCTCGTGTCCATAATCTTCTTCCCATGTCTATAATACTAAAATAGTTTCTTCCCATTAACAAAAACACCTCTTACAATCTTGTGTTACTCATAGAATTCATCTAATTTTATCAAAATTATCTAACATGAAAAACCAGACACTTTCTTGAACTCTCCTATTTAGATAATGAAAATCCCATTTTTGAATTAAACTGAATCTTAACTCATAAGGTTGAGTCTACTGAATTTGAAGTTCTAATCAAATGGTGTAGAAATGAGCTCAACGTATTCTAACTCAAACCCGTCTCTTGAAGTCAAGTGTATCCAAAGCGTCTAATAAAATATCAAGAATAATAAATTCATCAAGAGTTGAATCGATCTGAGTCGACTTACTGAGATTACTGAGTCAAACTTAGCTCGCTTCATTTTAACAACAAAGAAATCAAAACTTTCTTTCCGCATCTTTTTCAAAAGCATAAATAATCACTTTTGAAAACGTACAAATTAAGGGGTATGATCGAATATGAAATTCAAAAGGATCAGATAAGAAAAGATATTCTGAATCATAAAACTATAACGAAATGTATGGTCAACCAATATTTATCGAATTTGAAAAAGAGCCAGAAGAAATGGTGTCGCGCCCCCTTTTTCTTCCCTCCTCGCGGGAAAAAGTTTGGGTTTCGACATTTTATGGGGAAACGAATCATTTCCTTTTGAAAATTGGGTATTTTGAAGAGTCGCCACCGAACGTATTATGGTGCACTAAGGCACCTAGAGCGATGAACTCTTAGACTAATTTTCATTACCATAGTTTTAGGGTAAGGGCTTGAGATAACCTTTGAGGGGAAAGTCTTAGGCACCCTTCTTGGTCCATAATGGTGGGTCCCGACCGAACCTATACTCAAAAATTAGTCCATTAACAAATAATTAGTTGAAATTAATAATTACAAGTAGAGCATGTTGGACGTTGTATAACTCAAATAATAAGACAGAGATTTTGGACAAGTTGCGCGTAAAAGGGAAAGTAAGGTTTTCAAGTAAAAGAGATTTAGGGAAACGGGTCCTAGGTTGGTTAGCCTACAGGATCACATCAGTACAATGCCCGGTAATCACTCCTCAACGGCTATTTAAGCGAGTGTTGTTTAGCAATCTCTATGCGTGCTGTTACCCGTCTCTTCTTAATGGCCCTGGAGAAAATTAGGACCTCTACCTATAGGCGGTTCTAGACAAATCCCTAAGGTTAAAGGAAAAATACTAGGCGACAAGCAAAAACAAATAGAACTTGAGAAAATAAGGCAGGAAAAAAACAATTAGTGGCTCGGGTTTACCTCCATAGATAATGCATGCAAGCAGCACGATTAAAACACAAACAAGGGTAATATTATTAAACGGGATCCTACGACATGATGTGTAAGCGAGTATCAAGCCACAGAAGATGTGCAGTTTTATTTTAAACTTAGAAGCAGGGGCTCAATCAGTTTGCCTACTAATTTTAAGCCTATTCTATATTAAGCAGTAAACACAAAGAGGCAGCCTTCAGTTTTATAAGAAATTTGATTACCTAAAGCTTTCTTAGGCGTGGGATAATGCACAATTATTACGAGAACCATTAGAATAATGAAGGGGTTATTTTACCTAAAAAAGCATATTGTTCTAAGTCTCACAGGATACAGGATCATTACTAATTTGTTTAAAGTAGGGTGAGACTGTTTTATGTCTTTTTCATACATTTGTAGTTTAGCTAGGTATGACTAAGCGAGCATGAACGAGATCCTAAACATGGTATGCACACATAAGGTTCAGAATGGTTTGTATGTAGAATTCCTAAAGCAGGATTTTAAAATGCATAACGGGTTACAACATGACTTCAAAATATGCATAAGTAATAGTTTTGATGTTGTCGTTTATCCTAAAAACATGATTTCTAGGTAATAGAAAGAATATTAAAATGAGATACTAAAGTAGTAAACCTAAGAGCATGATATCTACTGCATGACATGCTTGGAATATGTTGGTCCTAAACATAGATTCTATTGTGCACATAGGAAATGTAAGCCTAAAGCATGCTTTCTACCCCCTTTGATGTCCATAACACGCATAACTACCCTCCCATTTTTACTATCCATTCCCAGCATCTATTTATAACAAATTATAACAGGCCAATATCGAATGAATTACATAAGAAGACAAGAAAAATAAGAAGTTATACTATAGAGAGCCTAAATGGGGTCTAAGTGATTTTTCAAACCTCCAACAGCTTAAATGCTAATTTCATAGACAATATCATTGACTAGGTGAGTCCGAGTTTCCTAAGGATCTCTAGGATCTCGGGTAGTGCTCACACCTAGATTTTCCATAATAGAGATTGAGTAAGTGCAATGTGTAAGGGCCAGCCTCAGTGTGCCAGATTCAGAAGGACATTAGAGGGGTCCCAAGGCGGTACACACATTGGAGGGGGCAGAACCTAGGACTTAAGAGTAAAGTGAGAATGCTTGACATCATTTTGAAAAGGTTTAAGCATGAAAACACTGTTAAAATAGACTTGTTTGAAATAGTTTTATAAAACGACAGAGGGAGTTATTCAATAGGACAATTTTGAAAAGAGATGAGAGTACCAAGCAACAGTCCAAACACAACACCCAAAACAAATTCATGCATAATCAAGGAACATGGGACCAAGGCAGGTTCATCAACCACAAACAGGGGTGGTAGGATTTAAGGACATATAGGTCACATAGGTAAACACAAAGTTGTAGGAGCACTTAAGTATAGAATCAGCAATATGCTAAGAGGATAGAGAACTTCATAATTAACACATAATCATGTAACTTAAGGATATCAAACTACTTTGCACAGAAAGGTTCATGCAGAAATTAGAGGAAGGGCCACATTAGGGTATACTAGAAGGGGATAACATTTCATAAATATGTTGAGTCTAAGGGAGGTGACACATTCAGAAGCATGCTGATAAAGTGTTGAAGTAAACATATTAGTTGCAAGTTGAACAACAAAACCATAAGTGAAAACACACTACAATCAGGATGTACTGAAGCAGTAAAAGAAACATATTATTTTTGAAACTTGAATTAAAATCAGAACATACCAGTAAAAAAGATAGTAAACACAAAGTGAGAAGCAAGAGAGTAGAGTAACCAGCCTTGGCTTGCAGTCGGCTGACTTAGACAATAGCAAATAACTAGAGAAAAGAGAGCAGAAGAGTATTTTTTGTGAGAGAGAGTTTTTGAACCAATATCTTCGTGTATTGT
>JASVEL010010394.1:0-19989 GCA_032618575.1 Nicotiana noctiflora
CCAAAATTATATTACCCATAAATACAAATAATTTCTTCCAAATTACGTTGGTAACTTCATTTTCTTTTTAAATGCCAAAAACAAATTCTACTCTCGGTTTTGGATCCCACCAAATTTCCAAGATCTAACGCATTTGGGGTCAATATCGTCATTTCAAATTCATCCTCCTCTAAAACTCACGCCGATTTCTCCTTTCCCCATTTTCTTCCCACTTTCCTTTCACCAAATTCCCCGCGCATCTCTCCTCCGCCGTGCACCACCATTCTCCGCCACCAAACTCACCAGCGCATTCTCCATTCTACCACCGCTCAAAATGACGAAACTACCCATCCTCCTCCTCCTTCTTCTCTGCCTCTCATCATTCACCGCCGGCGAAATAAAAAAACTCAAAATCCGATCTGATAATCGGCCCATGATCCTCTTCGAACGGTTCGGGTTCACACACACGGGTCAAACATCAATCTCTGTCTCCTCCGTCTCTGTGATCTCCACCGTAACATCGCCTGACGCTTCCCGCCTCGGATTTTTCCTCTTATCTGAAGAATCCTTAATTCAAGTCTTAATTGAGCTTCAACAAAACCCTAATTTCTGTGTCCTTGAATCAAATTACATTCAACGCCTTTTCACTTTTCGTGATCTTTCGCCTCCGCCTAATTCGTCCTTCGATCGAGCTTACCCTGTAACCTCACCTAATGAATACTCTCTGTTTTTTGCTAATTGTGCACCTGAATCGAAGGTATCTATGGATGTTCGAACTGAGCTTTATAATCTCGATGGCCGTGTGAAAGATTATCTCTCTGCAGGTTTTGTTCGATTACTTACTTTGTATTTTGTTCTGATATATTACCAACTTTATATTTTTTTTTGTTTTGTTTGGGTTATTTTGTGTTTTTGGATATTGAGATGTATGTGATCTTGAAGAATAGGAACTCTGTGCATTTGATCAAGTGAATTTCCATCATATGGTTGCAAAATATGATAGTGAAAGTGTTTTTTCATAAATTATGACGGTGTCGGTCAGGTTGGGCACCCGGTACCTGCTGCCTCGCAGTCACCAACACAGGTACCGGCTAACTGTGCCGGCAGAAATCACCTTGATGGAAGGGTTCTTCTGGTTTGAATGATATGGGGAAAGTATTTTCCCAGTAAAATATTTTCCTTTGTGAAATCATTTGTTTTAGCTTGAGTTGTGAAAGAAAAGTCTTTTCCTTGATGAAATTTTATTTCGAGTTTTTGGTTACCTTGAATTGGGAAGAGCAAAATATTTTGCTCGATGATACCATTTTTCATTGTTTGTTACTTGAATTGTGTAGAAGAAAATATTTTCCTTGATGGAATGATTTTCCCATTGTTTGGTTACTTGAATTGTGAAAAAAAATACTTTTTACAAGGGAAATAATTTTCATCAAAAAGAAGAAAATGGCTTTGCCAAAGTCATTGTTTTTACAATTGGAAATATTCTAAAATGGCTCCATATTACGTGTTTCAACTGCTACTAACCTTTAGTATTCAGAGGTAACATGAAAACACTATCCTATACCCTATAATAATTTTAGAACAATTAGCATGTCACTTTAATACCAACCAAACACTGGCAAATAATCGGAAAAAATGAATTCTTGAATAAAACATTATCAACGGGAATATATCATCATAACAATTAACAAATGCAAGGTAATACTTATACTTTTAATAACTTGTCATATTCATATATTATGATAACATGAAACCCACTTGGTGGAAATGTCAAATAACCATACTTCAGTTATGCAATTTGTATTTTCCCTCTCTCTGCATGTTCAACTTATCATAAATTTGCCCTCTTTGTACAGGTCTTACTCAGTTGCCCACTTTGTACTTTTTGTTTTTCTTGGCTTATTTTGGCTTTCTCGGCGTCTGGGTGTTTGTGTGTTTGAAGAATAAGAAATCTGTGCATAGGATTCATGGGCTTATGGCACTTTTGGTTATAATGAAGGCGTTGAATTTGCTTTTCGCTGCTGAGGATAAACATTATGTTAAGGTTACTGGTACTGCACACGGATGGGATGTGTTGTTCTACATTTTCCAATCCATACGTGTGGTTTTGCTTTTCACTGTTATTGTTCTGATCGGTACTGGGTGGTCGTTCTTGAAGCCCTTTTTGCAAGAGAGGGAGAAGAAGGTGCTGATGATTGTGATTCCGCTTCAGGTTTTGGCTAATGTAGCTTCTGTTGTGATTGGAGAAACAGGTCCTTTCATTAAGGATTGGGTCACTTGGAATCAGGTCTTTTTGATTGTTGATATTATCTGTTGCTGTGCTATTATTTTCCCCATTGTGTGGTCGATTAGGTCGTTGAGGGAGACTTCCAAAACTGATGGGAAGGCAGCAAGGAACTTGGCAAAGTTGACTCTTTTCAGGCAGTTTTATATTGTGGTGATTGGATACTTGTACTTCACAAGGATTGTGGTTTTTGCCTTGAGGACAATTTCGGCTTATAAGTATCAATGGGTGGCATATTCTGCGGAGGAAATAGTGAGCTTAGCTTTTTACATGGTGATGTTTTACATGTTTAGGCCAGTGGAGAAGAATGAGTACTTTGTTCTTGATGATGAGGAAGAAGAGGCTGCAGCATTGGCCCTTCGGGATGAGGAGTTTGAGCTGTGATTTTGAGATCTGGTGGCTGGTCTCGCCCACCCATTTTATACAGTTGTCAGCCTAACACTGAGTTTACTGAAGTGATAAGTAAGTTTACTGGGACGAATACAATTCACTTTTCTTTTTTGGTAGCTGTGGAATCACAAAACGGGCTTGTAATTTTGGATAATGGAATTCTGATGTCATGTAATTGTTGTATAAACCTCATTTTCATGTAATAGTCCCTTATCATGATTTTGTTTCATCTGTCCCTTTATTGTCTTTCCTTGCCTTCTCTTTCCGCTTAGGAGTTGTTCGGTTGGGCATAACTAATTTCAGGATTAATTATACCGCAATTTTCTCCCGATAGGTTAATACCTTGGTGAGTACTCCTAGAATTACTACTGTCTTTTGTTGATGTTGTTGCTTTGTTTACTTTGTCCTTTTATACGTCAATTTTTTGGGGTTTACTGTACAGTCACTAATGCTTTTTCTTTTTGTTTTGTTTTTGTTTTTTTTCCTTTTCTCGATCTTTCGCCGAGGGTCGATTGGAAACAGTCTCTCTGCCCTGTCGGGTAGGGGTAAGACCTGCGTACATATTACTCTTTCCAGATTCCACCATGTGAAACTATACTGGGTAGCTGTTGTTGTTGTTTCTCCCAACCAAATATAGAATAAACTCTTCTTAAATTTTGTCGTTAATCCCTATCTCTTGTACTAAACGAGTCCTAAGTGAATTCAAGAAGTACTTGAACTGTGCGTGAAGTTGTTACGATTGGCTAGTCTTCACATTGGAGAAATTTACTTAGCCATGCTTATCTTTTTAGGCTGTTGGCTTGGTGCCGATGATTGTTTATTGTCCATCTTGTTGTGGTTTTTATGCTTTCTTATGTTGTTTCAATTATACTCTTGATGACTTCAGGGTGAACTGGAGTGTGCTCATCCTAGAATGGATCAAGTTTTCTTCACTTATTGTTTCCAGCATTCATGCTGCTGCTTCTTTTTTTCTTTTTTTTTTTGGGGGGGGGGGGGTGGGAGGGGGGAGGGTGGGAGGTGGGGTTAAGTTAGAAGTACTCATTGAATCAGCAAACTATACCGATAATACACTTCCAAGTAACGTTGATTACTTCGTCATGCTGCACTAGCCTTGTCATTAAAGATATTCAAAGGAGAGTGACTGAAGATTAGTAGAATTTCTTAAGCTTCAGTAAGAGTTTATCATGCATATCATGTTATGCACTACTAGGCATGATATGACTTTAAGCTAGGTGTAGTAGTACGTATAAACGGGACAACATCGAGATACGAAGAACGAATTTAAAGATTTTAAGACAAATTTCTCATAGATCTTTACTAAACCCATCTTCTTAATAGCATATATTTAACAGAAAAGGGACAAAACTGCCCCTGAACTATAGGCTTTAGGGCTAAATATATCCTCCATCCTCTAACCGTTGAATCATGAATGTTGAGTTATTTACCTAGAGGAGCAGGAATCAAATCCCACTTAATATTTCCTTTTTTCTCTTTTTTTTAGTGGTATACCCATGTTATAAAAATTCTAGACCCGCCTCTGATACTAACCCACTTGAAGTGTCTAATTTTTTATTACCAAATCAAAAACAAAACAAAAAATCAAAATATAGTATCACTATTTGATCAAATACACTTGAGTTCATGCTTTGTTTCTAAGTTTACGAATTTCATTGGTATGAGATTTGAAAATACAACTGGGTTCACTGGTGGAATTGAGAAAGTATGATCCTTTGTTGAATTGAAGAGTTTTAGTGCTTAAAACTTTCCTTGATCATTCTACTAATTAGGATCTTTGGTGAGCCAAATTCGTGGCTTGAAATTATCAAAGTTGTTGAGAAAGTTTGGTTTTGAAAGTCGAGATTGTTGCTTGGAACCTACTGATTATTATTATTTGAATTAATTGTAGAATTAATTGATGAACTTTCAAAATAAAGAAAAGTAAAATAGCGAATACCATACCGAATACCCATTTTTAAAAAATTTAAAATCAAATGGCATGGTCGAAGTGAAGGCTTGCATCAAGAGTCTTGTATGACAAAAAAGTGCCACAAAAACTAAAGGGAAAGTTTTATAGAGGTGTGGTTAGACCTGCCATGTTGTATGAAGAGGAGTGATGGCTAGTAAAGAACTCTCATGTTTAGAGAATGAAGGTTGCAGAGATGAGGTTGCTCAGGTGGATGTGCGGGCTCACCAGGTAAGACAAGATTAAAAATAAAGTTATTCGGGAGAAGGTGGGGGTGGCCCAGTGGATGAGAAGATGCGAGTGGCAAGACTCAGGTGGTTCGGGCATGTGCGGAGGAGAAGCCCTGATGCCCCTGTGAGGAGTTGCGAGCGGCTGACGGTGGTTGACACGTGTCGCGGTAGAGGGAGGCCCAAGAGGTATTGGGGAGAGGTGATTAGGCATGATATGGCTATCATGCGGATTTCCGAGGACATGGCCTTTGATAGGAACGCCTGGAGGTCTAGTATCAGGATTGTAGGATAGGGACTTCTAGTATTACACGCTCTCCTTCCGCGAGGTAGGGCCGGGGTGTGGGGTTCGCCCATATAGGCTTGATATATTGTATGGCATACCATTTTCTTATTGTAAGGTTTTACTAATGCCCTATGTTTTGTTCCTGTGTATCCTGTCCTTCTATATGTCAGGTTATTTTTTGTCTTTGTTTACTCATATATTTACGTGATTTATGCTAACAGCACTAATGCTTGTCCTTTTTCTTTTGTTTTTGTTTTGTTTTTTTCTTTTCTTTTCTCTTCTTGTCTTTGCGCCGAGGGTCGATTGGAAATAACCTCCTTGCTCTATCGGGCAGGGGTAAGGCCCGCGTACATATTACCCTCTCCAGACCCCACCCTGTGGGACTAAACTGGGTAGTAATTAAAATCAAATGGCATACCAAATACTAAAATTTTCGATTTTAATTTGGTATTTACCAAATTATGCACGTACATATAAGAAACACACGATGGTTAGTTGGAAAAAATCAGCATTAATTAATTATAATATTTGGTTGATTATTTTCATTTTTTTCTCATACATAATAGTAGTATCTTCAATTTATGCACAAAAAATTCAGATAAGAATGCGTTGTATGAAACTCGTAACTTTTGACATAACGATCTCTATAATACCAATCCTTTTGTATTACTCAGGGGAAATGTATTCTTGTAAGTAAAATACCAATCCTTTTGTATTAATATTTTTCTTAATATGCATATCAAAAAAAAAATTAATCACTTATTATTAACCGAGAGACTAAATTCATAAATTTAAATTTTGGATCCGATGTTATTAAATGTACTTGTAGCATTAATAGTGTTGTTGGTGATGACCTCAGTGCTATGGAGCTAGAGAAAAGGTAAAAGGCTAGTGATTGGTGACTTGATTATAAAGTTAAGTTGCAGACGGCGTAATCAGAAGATTCACCGTCCTCGCAAATCGAAGTGCAGCAGATGTCTCTTGGACCAATTTGTGTGTACAGTGAGAATTTAAACATTTTGTACTAAAAGGCAATGCTATACAACTATTTTGCACTGCCATTTGCCAAGCTGGGAGGCGAGTGCCTTGAACCAAGAGTTTATCATAGAGACTGAATGGGTCATACCATCAAAAAATAAAATGCAACGTAAAATAAAATAGAAGCCCTCATTTGAAAGGACAATGTTCACATATTTATGTTATTCAAAACAAAGTATTGATAAGACTAGCATTTCGAATGAACATTGAAATTTCTCATTTAAAAGAGGATTGAAGCCTGGACATGCAGGCAGATGATCAGAACATTTCTAATTGTCATCTCACATCCTAATAAATGGAAAGTAGATTATTTTGAAGATGGAGGAGATTACTGAAGAAGTCTAACAGCAATTTGGTTATTAAGAACGAAGCCTCTGTTCTTCGTAATAAATGCGTGTGCGGCTAAAGCCTGCGAAGGGAACTGCACAAGGGCCACTCTAGCTGGTGGTCTGCAACAAATAAACCAAAACTCCATCTTATAAGGAACAGAGAACATATCACAGTTAAAAGAGCCAGTGAGATGTGGGTGGTAAAGCTTCTATACCTATCAAAACCTCGCTGTTGTCTGGCGAATATTTGGATTGATGATCCATCATACTGACAACCCGAAAGAAAACGTTCCACATCATCGACAAGTGCATTCCGTGGGATCCCTTGCAATAAAATCTGAAAAAGCGTACAATCATCAATACATTCTTTGCTTCAAACACCTTTTGTATCACTATTAGAAATGAATGAATTGAATAGCAATATTTAATTTATCATCAATCTCATTGTATTCAGAAAGAAAGAATAGTTCATTGGTATATATTTTAATTACATTAGTTTCCGACTGTGTGGAACAGCTTGGGCCCACCTCGACTACTCCACTAGGCCCTTGTTACTTTCCACCGGCACATGTACTAAGTAACTCCACTCGCAAATGGTTAGGCAGATGAGAAGAAATCACCTTGTGTTTTTTCCTCTTAGTTAGTATGAGGTTTTTATTTTTGTTATCAGACTTTCCACCACCATCTACCACACTCCTACACGCCAAAAAATGAAAAAGACAAACAGAAAGAACGATGAAGACAGTTAACGCCAAAGACCCACTTACAGTTTTTCCATCATAGTGTGGCAAAGTGTCCCACTGCTGACGATCAGCCTACAATCAGAAAGGTAAAGAAATGATGATTCTGCATGCAAACCTCCAGAGATCAATAATCAACCAGATGTATGTTCAAAACAGTACCCTCTCCATTCTGAACAAGCGACTCGTCCGAACAACTGCCCTTAGTGAAGCGTCATAAGCATTCCGAGTAGGGAACTGAATCATCCTATTCGAGAGATAAAATATGCAACAGAGCAGTAATAAGCATTTTCCTTAATGTTTGAAGTAATTACACACACACATATATATAGCTCGTTCAAACAACCAACTCATAACAAAAAATGCATATATGATAGGAGTCAAAGATTGGAAAGTATTCTTCACATAAAGCGCAACCCACGAAGGTAAAAGGACCAACAAAAAAAAATGACAACTTCAAAAGCTACCGGTGGAAAAGGAAACAACTCTAATAAGAAACATACTAAGGAAACTGGTATAAAACTAAAAGTAATATATTACCTGCATTGACTAACTATTGGTAGTGTAATCCAGATTAACTTAGCAAGCTATTAGCCTATACTACCTTAAAAAGCATTTACAAAAATAAAGCAAGACATTCAATATGATAACAAACCGGTGGTCATTTGATTGGTGAACATGTTATACCAGGATCATAATACACGAATTAAATAACATGATGATTTTTTAGTAAAGATACTTCTTAAGATACCAGTTTAGTTCATTGGACTAGAAATGGATATATAGGGTATAATATAAAACATGTGTTTAGTTTTACACTAGATAAATTGAGAAAAACTTTTATTTCTGATTTCATCCTTGACATTTTAAAAGGCCTTTGGGAGGAGAGTTTTGGAGAAAGCATCTTTGTTATTTTGGTGTTGAATCCGGGAATAGTAATCCCCGGATTGTTACCCACATTGCATGTGGTATAAAAAATACCACAATTATGATATAAATCCCTGGATTGTTAATTCTGGAATACAAAATTCAACCAAACACGAGATAAAACAATCCCGTACGTTCTCCCGAGATTGTTATCCCTTATACAACAAACCAACAACCCATAGGGTTTTTTATAGGTAAAAGTTATTTTATTAATAAGAACATCTTTCAACATTAAGATGGTGCTGGATTATAAATAAGTATTCAAGGAAAGCTTATTGCAAGAGGGAACCATTTCTCACCCAAGCCTACATATCCTATGTATTCGACGGAAAAAGACTAGGTTCTACAGATATGAGATAGGCAGAAGGTATGGATTGAGCAATTTCTTGAAGAGCAAATTTGATCTTATAGTCATCTTCTTTGTTCGAAAAATGCACAATGGAAAGGGATGCTAGTCGCCTCGACGAAGTTGTATCCCCAAAAAAAAAGATCTAGAGTAATTCCTCAAGTAACATGGGCCCAGTGAAACGCCAAAGTTTAGATTCTCTATGCTCATGTAAACGGCTGGGGTTGGCCGACTGGTAGATCCAAAAGGATCTAGCCATAGGCCTAGCCGGATATTGTTTGCCCAGAAACAAAACAAAATTAAAGTTGATTTTTAATAGTAGTTCATGAGAACTTGAATCCCTACGTTCTAGCGTGCATTAAGCCAACAAGTGTCACCACCACTGTAGATGAGAAGTTGAGTCACCTTTCTATTTTTAAAGAAATAAAATAGAATAAAGAATGAGATAGTCTATATCCAGCAACGATCATAGGATCACTCTATGAATAGGTCAATTCTCTTTGACATAATAGTATGACTCCAAATATTGCTTTGGACATAATAGATAGTATTCATCATTAGGTTTTACTCGCCTTAACACTCTTAGTTATTCATCATTAGCTTTTGACGTAATAGTATGACTCCAAATATTGCTACCAAATGATAAAGATTTCCTTTACATAGAACCCACATCCTACCAGGTTTTTATACTTTGATCCTTATATAAAATTATCGATTGTACCTAAGTATATAATATTTGGCAAAGTCTGAAAGGGGGGAAAATAACTTATTCTCGACATGCATTTGATAGAGTTTTTAATAGGGTATGAAAAACAGACTTCTCTCTTTCATACTCAAGAATCTCAAAACAATTTTTATATATTGGTAGGCATTAGTAATGTTCCTAATAGCTATGACCTGAATATTCTTTTTGATAAATTAGTCAAGACATGAATATTTCAAGGATTTTTCCAGAATGCTGGTTGTCTGGTCCGAGTGAAGTCAAACAATCAGAAATTGAAACCCAACATTTTTATTTTTATAACAGAGGTGTTCAAAGCTAAGGAAGTCCAAATTAGAAATCAAAACCACAATATTTATACAAAATGGACAAAATCTAGGGAAAACAAATTAATGGTCCATTCTTGTGCATAAATTTTCAGAATCATTGTTCTCCGACGATGAAATTGATCCACCACATTTTGGCTCGATATGGCATAGCCCAAGAAATAAATCTGTGAACCTCTGTTAATTCAAAGTGGACAACACGTACATGGGTTTGGGTTGAGATAAAAGCTGACACATTGCATTTTGAATATGACTACTAACATATGTGATTAGAAACATTTTATTGGATATATTAAACCACTATTGTGCATTAATACATATTTGATCAATAATATTAATACACATTAGTGGTTTAATATGTGTCTAATTCCAGTGGTTAATTTCTAAAACATAGCCTATGTTACCCTCTAATATAAGATACAGATAAAACCACTAATGTGCATTAAAACTGCACATACATGTTTAATAGCATATTTTAGTTGCCTTATTCAAAAAGCAAAATGATATAGATCGGTATCTTCGATTCTTGCGTGCATCTCCCGGAATTAATTAAATTTGACCTCAACTAAAACTAACAAATTGTAACGACCCGGCCCGTCGTTACGGGAATTACCACCCCGTTACCTTGCATTTACATATCTTATGCTTTTACATCAGTATTAGAGTATATCGGGTGAGTTAGGAGTGATTTGGATTGAAAATGAAGCAAATAGCATGATTGAAGAAAGCTTGAATATGGGAAGTCAACCTAGAGTTGACTATTGAGTTAGAGCGCTCGGAACCGGATTATGATAATTCGACTAGTTCCGGGGGAGCATTTATGACTTAGGGGAGCAATCGGAATTTAATTTGGAGGTCCGGTGTAGAAATAGGCTTGAATTGGCTAAGGATGAATTTTGGCGAAATCCGAACGGTAGGTGAGATTTGATCCGGGAGCCGGAATGGAATTCCGATAGTTGCAGTAGCTCCGTTAGGTGATTTTAGGTGTGCCTGCAAAATTTCAGATCATTCGGGCGTCGTTTGATCGGGTTTTTGATCGAATGTGTAATTCGGAAAGTTTTAAGAAATTTAGGCATGAATCCGTGGGTAATTGGTGATTTTGATGTTTAGGATGGTGTTTTTATGATTGGAACAAGTTCGAATAAGGAATTAGGATGTGTTGGTGTGTTTGAATGAGGTCCCGGGGGCCTCGGGGTGTTTTCGGATGGCCAAACGGGAGAAAATGTGGAAAATTTGCAGGGAAGTGTTCTGGTTCTGTTGTTTTCGCTCCTGCGGAAATGGGGGCGCAGGAGCGAGTCCGCAGAAGCGGACGAGGAGGCGCAGGAGCGCTTGTTTTCGCAGAAGCGGAGCGAGTCCGCAGGAATGGACTCTTGTCCGCAGAAGCGGGAAAGACCGTAGGGGCGGAGGGGATTCCGCAGGAGCGGTCAATGGGATCACAGGTGCGGAAATGGCCAAGTAGGCCGGGGTTCGCAGAAGCGACCATTTGGTCGCAGAAGCGGTTTCGCAGGGGCGAATATGGTCCGTAGAAGCGAAAATCGTAGTGAGTTAAGTGTATCTGAAGTTAGAAAATTTCAGAAACATTTCACACATTTGGGTCTCGGCTAAGGAGGCGATTTAGGCGATTTTGAAGAGAAACTCAAGGGAAATCATCAGGTAATCAACTATGGACTTAAACTATGATTAGTATTGATAATATTATACAAGTATATCATGAAAATGGAAGAATTTGGAATGATTCATGGAAGATTTAACCCTAGGCTTGAACTTTAGAAAATCAAGGTTTTGGATGGGCGAATGGAGTCCGAATTTGGTAAAATTGATATGCTTAGACTCGTATTGAGATGAGGGTTCCGAATATGTGACTTTCGTAATTTTTCGAGAAGCGTACCGAAAGTCGGGATTTACCAACTTAGTGTATTTATGCGAATTTCGTGTAAATTGAAATGGGTTATGATTCTTTGACCCGTATTTGATATAATTATTGTGGTTTGACTAGATTCTACGCACGAGGGAGCTAAATTCAAAGGAAAAGGCATCGCGGACGAGTCTACAACCGGCTAGAGGTGAGTAGTTTGTGTATATGGTAGCTTGAGGGTTCGAAACCCCGGCTTAGCACATTGTGACGCTAGTAGGGCATGGCTCGCACACCGTGGCAGGTGCGGGATTGATTGTGATTAGGGATTGAGACTTGATCCATCCCGGATGTGAATAATATGCTATTAGTGTTGAAAATACACTGTATTTGATATATTTGTGGGCGGTAAGCCTTGTTTGGGGCCTTGTGCCGATCTGTAGCGTCCTTAGAGGACAATATTTATGTGATAGCTATATTTTCTTAAATCACTGATCTCAGTCCCGGAAATTGAAATCACCTTTTTGAAATGTTAAGTCACGGGTTTTTGCAAATTAAATAAAAGTTAAGTATTTTTCATAAATTATGAACTGAAAACTTTGGAATTAAGAAAAATGAACTGTTTTGTGACTTATTTGCTTATTGTGGACTGAGCATGGATCGGGCCGCACGCCGCAGTGGTTGATATGAGGATCGGGCTGCACGCCGCAGCAGTATTGCGCTTGGGCTGTAGGAGCCCCTCCGGAGTCCGTACACACCCCCAGTGAGCGTCGTCGACGTTAAATTGGATCGGGCTACACGCCGTAGCGGTTATGTGCATTGCATTGCATCTTTATTTGTCGAATTACTCTGTGGTAGCTGAATTGTACTGTTGATGCTAGTTCGTAGGAGATTCGGACTGTAGTGTAGCTTCATATTGTGGTATTCTGTGGATTTCTTATTTTCAGCTTCTTGTATATATTTATTACTCACTGAGTACTTAGTACTCACCCCTACTCCCTGCACCTTTTGTGTGCAGACTCAGGTACTCAGGAGCAGTAGACAGGCAACTCCAGCGTTTGCAGTGTCATATCGAGTTGCTGAGGTAGCTGCTTATGTTCGCAGAACCTAGCTTCTCCTCTCCTTTCCAGTTGTTATTTTGTATTTTGTATTCAGACTTGAGTATTTCTATACAGTACTCTCTATTCCTGTTGGGTTTTGTTAGAGGCTCTAGACTTGTGACTCCAGATCTTTGGGAGTGTTAGTATTTTGTTCATTATTATTATTATTGGAGTTCTTAAACTCATATATTCTTCTTGGGTTGTCCATTTGGGACTGATAGTCGTTGTGATAATTAATAGTTGGTCTGGCTGGCCTAGCTTGATTGTTGGGCGCCATCACGACCGGATTTGGGTCGTGACACAAATTGTCCTAATATCAAATCATTATTTTCCACAAACAATGATTTTAGATGGCATGGAAAAGATCTTTCTTGGTTTTGCTATATCTCTCATAAAATTTGTGCTTTGCTGGGAACTAAAAATTTTGAACCTAAGAATGATGGGTAACTTTAACGAATCTTGTTACTTGGAAGTAGAAAGAAAGACAAGCGAAGAAATGGTTTTGGATCCATGAGAGAGAGAGATATTGATGGAAGAATGGTGGTGGTTGGGGGAGAACCGGAGAGAGGTGGAAGCGAGGAGGAAGAGAGAAAACAATGTGATAAAAATCTTTGTTTTTATATATGAGAATGATTTTTGGGGAAGGAAAGGAAACGATTGATTTGAGTCAATTGCAGCTCATGTGTAAAGAAGCTATATTTTTTCAATTTGCTTTGGGCTTTCATGTGCTCTGGTCCAATTGTGTGCACTTCCTTTGCCATGTCAACAGTTAGGGTGGTTATAGATACACTTTGGACAAGAACAAGGGGTACTGGGACCCCTAAAAATTTATGTAGTTGAAAAATAGGGCAAATTTGAGGGGTCAGTATGTATTATCCCAGGATTAAATGGAGGCAAGCACTGACAAGTGACAAGTCCTGAACGTAGAACAAATTAGAAATAAAAAAGATAAAAAGAAACACCTATAATCTTGCTAGAGAGCAAGTTCATTATAAAAAGGTACCAAGAGTTTTTGCAGGGACTAGAACCCTGATCTCCAATTATCCATTTTAGCTTTATTGACAACTAAGCCACACCCTTGGATGCTCAGAAATCAAAGCCACGGCTCTATGAACTATTTCCTTATAGAAATTGTTAAACCTTATATCATAAACGAAGAAACTTACGCAGCAACTGGAGCATAGTTCGGGTTGTACTCAAATCTAACGTCATCTAGGCTCAAATTAGAAGCCCCTAACATGCTAATAATGTCACTCTTTCTTGTATGCCTTCCGATGCCATAGATTCTCCCATAAACCAAACCTGGGAAATAGAAAGACCAAGATCGTGGATCAGTGTCATATGAGATTACAATTGCATAAGCATATGGCATGAACAAAGATGCAAGACTGCTATTACTATATTGCAAAAGTAGCCTGATGTAAAAGAATTCATGTCCTTACTAAAACCCAACCATCCACTCCACATGCGTGGATGTAAAGGAAATTAAGCAAAAGAAAGTGGAATTCATAACTTCTTTAATTGTTGATTACTGCCTCCAATTCCATCTATGTGAGCTTCGTGAAGCATAACTAGACCAAGCTTGGAACTTGGATAAAGGAAGGGGTCGCAGAAGGTTAAGGGTGGTTAGCATGGAAATTGCCAAATTAGGATAGAACAGTGAACTCATAGGAACGCGTGTGACAAGGATACAAAGTATTCATATAGCTGACCCTAATTACTCTAACTAGTCTGGATTGAGGTACAGTTGATTGATTGATGATTATTGCCTCTGTTCAAGTGCTAAATTCACAGTCTTCTACCAAAACCAAATCCAACCAAACATTTTCACAGCCACGAGTTTCTCTAATCTCTAGTCTAACACGTCAAACAGTTACCTAGTAGCAAACTAAAAATACTCGAACAATAAGCAAAAAGCAAAAACCCTAAACCCTAAATCATTTAGAAGACTGCAAATAATCTAATAACTTTTACAAATCCTTCATAACCACTTAACAATAATTTCAAAACCCAAAATCTTAAACAGGTCAATAGTTACCTCATAGTAAACTGAAAATGTTCAAAGGATAAGCAGAACAGCCTAAACCCTAAATACTGAAATATTCGAAAAAAAGACAGGTAAATCAACAAGACTGCTTAATAGTACAAATCAACAAAAGGGTATCCATAATTTTCTTGCATTATGAAAACCATAAAAACCCACTTTTTTTTACAATAAAAAAATGCTTTAAAAGTAAATATTACAGCGAGAATAAATATTATTATTATTATAACTATTTGAAAGATTTATATGTACCAGTAGATGGATTTTGGAGGAATGTATCAACGGAGTTGTCCTGCTGAGGATTTTCCATTTGAGTTGATAACTGTCTGCTGAGGGACAACGTGAGCCCTTGATTTTGTAGACCCACTTGAATCGGACGGTTCGATTTAGTCATAGCTCTCAATAAACCCATCATCTTGGAATTCTGAAGCTAAAATGTTGAAAGTAGAAGAGTGAAGTTTCAGCTTAAGGCAATGAAGAAGCAGAGAACAATGGCTGCGACGGGAGAAAATGATTGAAATTGTACTTCACATTCCGGGTAGGTTCAAATTAGTCCCACAAGTATGTATTAAGCAGTTTTTATTTTTAGGTTTGTCAAAAGTTAACATTATTGGTCTCCAGTAAAAAATTAACAATTTATGTTCCTTAGATTTGAAAAAAATTATTTAAAAATATATATTTAAAAAGGAAAGTCACATCGAATTCTAAAAAATATAACATAAAAATATGTACTAGACACTAAAAAAATATGTGTACTAGCAAAAAAATACACCTAAAAAAAAAAGCTACATCAAAATCTAGAAATTGATCAAAAAATAGCAAAAACTACAAAACATTCATACCTCCAAATATGAGCTCCTCCTAATTTCTTCTCCCTTTTCTACAGTTTTCGCGAAATCTAACAGATAAAGTTTGTTAAAATATTCGAAAAAATAATCATATTTACTCTTCTCTTATCGAAAATAAGTTACGTTAACCTTCAGTTTTAGTTTCTTAGTACTATTACCATATTGGATCATATTTGCCCCTCACGGATCCTTAATTTCAACAAATACACGTGAATGAAAGTGATTGGATAAAAAAACTCGCTCCATTTTAATTAAAACCCACCTGATCCACCTATTTATACATAGTTTTTTAGATTTTTTTTTCCTCGTTTCTTTCTTTTTTCTTTTCTTTTTTACCTCGTGTCCATAATCTTCTTCCCATGTCTATAATACTAAAATAGTTTCTTCCCATTAACAAAAACACCTCTTACAATCTTGTGTTACTCATAGAATTCATCTAATTTTATCAAAATTATCTAACATGAAAAACCAGACACTTTCTTGAACTCTCCTATTTAGATAATGAAAATCCCATTTTTGAATTAAACTGAATCTTAACTCATAAGGTTGAGTCTACTGAATTTGAAGTTCTAATCAAATGGTGTAGAAATGAGCTCAACGTATTCTAACTCAAACCCGTCTCTTGAAGTCAAGTGTATCCAAAGCGTCTAATAAAATATCAAGAATAATAAATTCATCAAGAGTTGAATCGATCTGAGTCGACTTACTGAGATTACTGAGTCAAACTTAGCTCGCTTCATTTTAACAACAAAGAAATCAAAACTTTCTTTCCGCATCTTTTTCAAAAGCATAAATAATCACTTTTGAAAACGTACAAATTAAGGGGTATGATCGAATATGAAATTCAAAAGGATCAGATAAGAAAAGATATTCTGAATCATAAAACTATAACGAAATGTATGGTCAACCAATATTTATCGAATTTGAAAAAGAGCCAGAAGAAATGGTGTCGCGCCCCCTTTTTCTTCCCTCCTCGCGGGAAAAAGTTTGGGTTTCGACATTTTATGGGGAAACGAATCATTTCCTTTTGAAAATTGGGTATTTTGAAGAGTCGCCACCGAACGTATTATGGTGCACTAAGGCACCTAGAGCGATGAACTCTTAGACTAATTTTCATTACCATAGTTTTAGGGTAAGGGCTTGAGATAACCTTTGAGGGGAAAGTCTTAGGCACCCTTCTTGGTCCATAATGGTGGGTCCCGACCGAACCTATACTCAAAAATTAGTCCATTAACAAATAATTAGTTGAAATTAATAATTACAAGTAGAGCATGTTGGACGTTGTATAACTCAAATAATAAGACAGAGATTTTGGACAAGTTGCGCGTAAAAGGGAAAGTAAGGTTTTCAAGTAAAAGAGATTTAGGGAAACGGGTCCTAGGTTGGTTAGCCTACAGGATCACATCAGTACAATGCCCGGTAATCACTCCTCAACGGCTATTTAAGCGAGTGTTGTTTAGCAATCTCTATGCGTGCTGTTACCCGTCTCTTCTTAATGGCCCTGGAGAAAATTAGGACCTCTACCTATAGGCGGTTCTAGACAAATCCCTAAGGTTAAAGGAAAAATACTAGGCGACAAGCAAAAACAAATAGAACTTGAGAAAATAAGGCAGGAAAAAAACAATTAGTGGCTCGGGTTTACCTCCATAGATAATGCATGCAAGCAGCACGATTAAAACACAAACAAGGGTAATATTATTAAACGGGATCCTACGACATGATGTGTAAGCGAGTATCAAGCCACAGAAGATGTGCAGTTTTATTTTAAACTTAGAAGCAGGGGCTCAATCAGTTTGCCTACTAATTTTAAGCCTATTCTATATTAAGCAGTAAACACAAAGAGGCAGCCTTCAGTTTTATAAGAAATTTGATTACCTAAGGCTTTCTTAGGCGTGGGATAATGCACAATTATTACCAGAACCATTAGAACAATGAAGGGGTTATTTTACCTAAAAAAGCATGTTGTTCTAAGTCTCACAGGATACAGGATCATTACTAATTTGTTTAAAGTAGGGTGAGACTGTTTTATGTCTTTTTCATACATTTGTAGTTTAGCTAGGTATGACTAAGCGAGCATGAACGAGATCCTAAACATGGTATGCACACATAAGGTTCAGAATGGTTTGTATGTAGAATTCCTAAAGCAGGATTTTAAAATGCATAACGGGTTACAACATGACTTCAAAATATGCATAAGTAATAGTTTTGATGTTGTCGTTTATCCTAAAAACATGATTTCTAGGTAATAGAAAGAATATTAAAATGAGATACTAAAGTAGTAAACCTAAGAGCATGATATCTACTGCATGACATGCTTGGAATATGTTGGTCCTAAACATAGATTCTATTGTGCACATAGGAAATGTAAGCCTAAAGCATGCTTTCTACCCCCTTTGATGTCCATAACACGCATAACTACCCTCCCATTTTTACTATCCATTCCCAGCATCTATTTATAACAAATTATAACAGGCCAATATCGAATGAATTACATAAGAAGACAAGAAAAATAAGAAGTTATACTATAGAGAGCCTAAATGGGGTCTAAGTGATTTTTCAAACCTCCAACAGCTTAAATGCTAATTTCATAGACAATATCATTGACTAGGTGAGTCCGAGTTTCCTAAGGATCTCTAGGATCTCGGGTAGTGCTCACACCTAGATTTTCCATAATAGAGATTGAGTAAGTGCAATGTGTAAGGGCCAGCCTCAGTGTGCCAGATTCAGAAGGACATTAGAGGGGTCCCAAGGCGGTACACACATTGGAGGGGGCAGAACCTAGGACTTAAGAGTAAAGTGAGAATGCTTGACATCATTTTGAAAAGGTTTAAGCATGAAAACACTGTTAAAATAGACTTGTTTGAAATAGTTTTATAAAACGACAGAGGGAGTTATTCAATAGGACAATTTTGAAAAGAGATGAGAGTACCAAGCAACAGTCCAAACACAACACCCAAAACAAATTCATGCATAATCAAGGAACATGGGACCAAGGCAGGTTCATCAACCACAAACAGGGGTGGTAGGATTTAAGGACATATAGGTCACATAGGTAAACACAAAGTTGTAGGAGCACTTAAGTATAGAATCAGCAATATGCTAAGAGGATAGAGAACTTCATAATTAACACATAATCATGTAACTTAAGGATATCAAACTACTTTGCACAGAAAGGTTCATGCAGAAATTAGAGGAAGGGCCACATTAGGGTATACTAGAAGGGGATAACATTTCATAAATATGTTGAGTCTAAGGGAGGTGACACATTCAGAAGCATGCTGATAAAGTGTTGAAGTAAACATATTAGTTGCAAGTTGAACAACAAAACCATAAGTGAAAACACACTACAATCAGGATGTACTGAAGCAGTAAAAGAAACATATTATTTTTGAAACTTGAATTAAAATCAGAACATACCAGTAAAAAAGATAGTAAACACAAAGTGAGAAGCAAGAGAGTAGAGTAACCAGCCTTGGCTTGCAGTCGGCTGACTTAGACAATAGCAAATAACTAGAGAAAAGAGAGCAGAAGAGTATTTTTTGTGAGAGAGAGTTTTTGAACCAATATCTTCGTGTATTGTGTTAGTAAAAGAACATGGTATTTTATCGTCTGAAAACAAGTAGAAAATAAGAAAAAAATCAAAGTTCAGCAATAATTATGAAATCATGTACTAATCAGAATCAAATCAATGCAAGTACTCCCTTAATTAAGGGGTAATTAACCAACGGTAATGGGCAGAAATATTTAAGAAAAGAAATAAAGTAAGGCATTAGGTACAAAATAGTCAATTAGGGGTAAATACATAAAGGTTTAATTAAGGAAACATTTCGTAAAGAATCAGTAAATGAAATGGTTAAGCAAATAAGGTAAGAAAACAAATAAGTTTGTAGAATATGGAAATAATAGAGAATCAGCATATAGCAAATCAGTGAATCAAGGATTCAAAATAATACTGAATTAAGGAGAATAACATAGGTTCCCATGAATAATCTAATAAGCCAAGTTTAAATAGAGAGAATCGAAGATCCAAAGGAAGGTTTTCAAACTAAGCCAAGAAACATGAAATTCATAATCAATCAAAGAGAGAGTCACGAGTCAATGTTTTAGCATATAAATTGTGAGCCGTGATTTTTCCCTTACATGAATTACTCCCACAAAATCAAAACAAAAATTGTCTATTTTATGGTGTGTATTTTTTTGTGAATTTTTGTGTTATTTTGGTATTTGTTTGCATTTGTATATACGTGATTATATGTGTTTAAATTAATAAAAAAATATACAAAAATATGTCATGCTTACATTTCTTATCTAGTTTGAAATTAGGAGTAATTAATTTTATCTTACGAAAACGAAAATTAAAAAAAAAATAATAATAATAATAACAAAAATAATTCATCTTTTACATCTTTTTAGCATTTAAATGCCTAATTGCGTCATTTGTATTTAATTGATGTTTGATTGTGTTTGATATTCGTTAGTTGAAATTTAATTAGTGTTTAGTTTGATTTGATTTTGTTTTGTGTAATTAGAATTTTTATTTTTATAAATTAGGAACTAAATTAAGGAGAGAAAGAATTGGAGAAGAAAAGGCT
>JASVEL010010395.1:0-14426 GCA_032618575.1 Nicotiana noctiflora
CCGTTTTTTAGACCAACTGAGGATACGACGACAGCAAACCGTTGAATATTGTTTGAATTCCGCCAGAAAAGCCGTGAAACTTTTCTCCCGGTCGAGAAAACCGAGGATCTCCCGGTCCGAAAAGCTGCGGAGCCATTTACTTTTACCCCGACCAAAAAACCGAAGATCTGCGGCCAAAAACCGTTAGATATTGTTTGGATTCCGACCAGAAAGCCGTGAAACTTTTATCCGATCGAAAACCGAGGATCTCCCAGTCAGAAAACTGCGGAGCCATTTACTTTTACCCCGGCCAAAAAACTGAGGATCTGACAGCCAAAAACCGTTAGATATTGTTTGAATTCAGGCCAGAAAGCCGTGAAACTTTTATCCCCGATCAGAAAACCAAGGATCTCCCAGTCAGAAAACTGCGGAGCGATTTACTTTTACCCCGGCCAAAAAACCGAGGATCTGACGGCCAAAAACCTGTTAGATATTATTTGAATTCCGGCCAGAAAGCCGTGAAACTTTTATCCTCGGTCAGAAAACCAAGGATCTCCCAGTTAGAAAATTGCGGAGCCATTTACTTTTACCCCGGCCAACAAACCGAGGATCTGACGGCCAAAAACCGTTAGATATTGTTTGAATTCCGGCTAGAAAGCCGTGAAACTTTTATCCCCGATCAGAAAACCGAGGATCTCCCTAGTCAAAAAACTGCGGAGCCATTTATTTTTACCCCGGCCAAAAAACCGAGGATCTGACGGCAAAAAATCGTTAGATATTGTTTGAATTCCGGCCAGAAAGCCGTGAAACTCTTCTACAAAATACCGGCCAGAAAGCCGTTTGAACCTTTGTGAAACCATGACTTTCTTACCTAATACCAAAGAGTCTTTTAATCACTTTCTGTGTCACAACTAACTCACGAAATTTTCCTAGCAAAACTGGGGGCAGAAAAATTTCGTTCGTTTGTTTGTTTTGTTGTCTAAATAGGTTTGACCTCGGGATGCAAGGATCGAGATAACCTACAAATGGAACATCAATCCGGAGTGAAGAAAAGAAGAAAAGAACCGAGAGAAAAGATTTCAAACGTTGGAGTAAACAAAGGCGCGGATTGCTCAGAAGATGATTGAAGTAACAAGCTCCGCCGACTCCGTTTCACTCGATGTTACAGAAATAAACGAGCACGTATAGCTTGTGGAGCATCAAGATTCAGATCGAGGTCTACAGCAAATCAGCTAAGATTCAAGATCAAGTTTTCAAGAGAATCATAGATAGGAATCTTGTAACTCATAGTTTGATAGCATAGCTAGTTCGACTTTAATTTCTTTTGGTGTAATAAGGAGATCAGTAAGCAGTAAGCAGCAACATGCAGCAACGATATCAACAGTAACAGCAAAGTGTCAGTCCATGGTAGTCCCAGCTACCAAAACTTCCCGAACTACATTGACCTGATTCCTGTTTAGCCCAGGATATGTAGGAAGCCTCCGAATCAAAGGCTCGGTCAAACTCTTTCAAAGTGCTTCCCACGGAGTATTCAAACGGTCAAAAATCGCTCATATTTGCTCATTTATCTTTGCACGTAAACTCTTCGTGGTTTCCGCAAAAAGAGGGGCAGCTGTGAGCACGTGATTTTTGCCTTACATGAATTACTCCCACAAAATCAAAACAAAAATTGTCTATTTTATGGTGTGTATTTTTTTGTGAATTTTTGTGTTATTTTGGTATTTGTTTGCATTTGTATATACGTGATTATATGTGTTTAAATTAATAAAAAAATATACAAAAATATGTCATGCTTACATTTCTTATCTAGTTTGAAATTAGGAGTAATTAATTTTATCTTACGAAAACGAAAAAAAAAAATAATAATAATAATAATAATAACAAAAATAATTCATCTTTTACATCTTTTTAGCATTTAAATGCCTAATTGCGTCATTTGTATTTAATTGATGTTTGATTGTGTTTGATATTCGTTAGTTGAAATTTAATTAGTGTTTAGTTTGATTTGATTTTGTTTTGTGTAATTAGAATTTTTATTTTTATAAATTAGGAACTAAATTAAGGAGAGAAAGAATTGGAGAAGAAAAGGCTAACTGGGCTGTCCATTCTTAAACAGAACCAGGCCCAAATGATATACCCAATTCCGGCCCAAAAATACCCAACCCAGTCCATCTCCCAGCTTTTGATCTCGACCGTTAATTCCTCCTAATCCGATGGCCCAGGTTAATTCACCATTTTAATCTACCAAAATCAATCCTAAACCTAAATTTACCCTCATTTCTTCTTCATCCAGTAAATGTAACGCCGCCGCCGCCTCCCTCCGCCGGCCGGAAATCGTCTCCGCCGGCGGACAACCTCCGAACCACTTGATTTTTACACCCCAAACTCCCCAAGACCTCCCCATTCCAAACCCCTAACCCATTTTTCTCGATTCTTTTTTAAACTCTTCGAATAATAGATCGAAGTTTGCCGGAAAATTGAGATTCACCCCAAATCGCTCCAAATTCACACCACACCACCACCAAACCGTCTCTTCCATGAACCCATACCCCATTTCATTCAAATCCAGCCCGAAACCATGAAGCCCCAAAAATCCGAGCTAAGAACCCTAAAAAATGGATTTGGAATTTCCTTCGCCGGACGTTATCAAATTGAGGTCTAATAGACCTTAATTGATATGTTTTCACTTAGAAAATATCTCAATTAAGGTCCTTTCGACCTCGAATGAACGAGACCCAAGTCGGCCGAGTCTCCATTTCTTTTGTTTCAAGGTATTTCTTTTTTCTTCTCTATTTTTGTTTAATTATACTCGTCGCTTTAGTTAGTTTTCGTTTGTTATTGATTTTTGTTGTGATTTCATCAATTCTCTATTTTTCTTCATCTCTTGGGACCGTTTTATTTGGTCGATTTGTTGTTTCTGATTGATTGTTATGAATGATATTTCTATAAAATAAGAACTCGATTCGATACTTCGTCGAATAGCCAATTCTTCATTTTGGACTGTTCTAGCCGAGAATTTGCTTGATTCACTGTTTTTGGAGATTGATTATCGTAATTGATTGATTGTTGTTTGTTGATAAATGTGTGTATTCGAGTCGATTATTGAAGTCGAATAACATTCTTGCTTCTTTCATTTGGATTTCTTCTTCTTCTCTCGGCTTAAGTGTTGAAGAATGAAAACTTGTTCATCGATTGTGTGTTATTGATTGTGTTTGTTGTAATCGACTATACGAATGTCGTCGATTAGGTTCGTAGTTTCGTTTGTTAGAACACTAGAGCTACAAATCCGGCATTGGCCGAGATTCATTGATTCACTGTTGAATTGAATTAAGTTTGTTTGGTTGATTTTAGTTTATAAGTTAACTGCTGATAGTTGTTTTAGTTTAGAATCTGAAAGCCAACAGCTAGGCAACTAAGAGTGCACTGCACATGGTTTAAATTGTTGGAACTGCTGGACAGCAGCATATTCCATTTAGTTTTGCCCTTGTTTGTTTGTTTAATTGTATGAAACTCACCTTTAGACAAAATCAGGTTGGAATAATCAGAGATATCAGTACTTCTAGCTTTGTTAAGTGTTTTAAAAGCTGGAAATGAGAGCTCACATGGAAAGAATGATTCAAAAGTTAAAGGTACCCATGTGTTTTGTTAGGAAAAACATTGAATCTGAAGTGTAAAGTTCTGTAAGGTTTGGCTATAAAACTGGCAGTACACACACTCACTAGAGGCAGAGAAAAACACACACAAACAACAGTGATATACTCTTCTGATACACACATTGTTTTACACACACTGTTTTCACACACATTGTTTTCACACACACACACACAGTGATATACTCTCTGAAAATACTCTCTGATAGTGAACACACACAGACATTGAGACATACTGGAATATACATTCACACACAAAGAAACTCACTGGCAGAACATACACACACACTTTAAACTCTCTGTTTGGCTTTAAACATCCCTGGAACTTCCTGTTATCCTGGGCCATTTGTTTCTTCAAAGTTGTTTCTTTGGAATCTGGGTGTTCGTTTGATGTTGTTATTGTATTGACTTTGCTTGGTCGTTGCTGGTACTGTTAGTTGCTGTCTACTGCTGCCAACTCACCTCTCTTTCCTCTTGTTGTAATTCAATCTCCAGGTACACCTTCTGATTTCATATAATCCTGAAGAATCGATGCAACTGAGTTGAGTTGAGTAAATACATAATGAAATGTTGTTAAAAAATACTACTTGAAGTCATTTTTTTTGGGATTTTTCTATTTTTCTTGTTTAGCTTTAATACATAAGATGGTTATTTGAAGTCTTAATCCTTATGTGTATATGGACTATAATTCCCTGTTAATCCGTAGTAATGGGATGAAAAAATGGAGTTGTATGAGAGATTTTTTTATATTAGTTTATATCGAAACATGTTGATAATTGAGCCTTGTAGTTAAAAATGAGCCCGATGGACTATTAAATTAGCCAGGAATGTAACTGTTAGATTATTGTGATTAATAGATTATGTTTGACAAATTTCGAACATCAAATTTCATGTTAATCAATAATTTAGGGAAATATTATATCAGTTGAAGGGAATAGAAAAAAAATGTTAAAAGATAAATTATATGGTTAAAACATGGGTTGTAAGCATTAGCCATAATCATAGTATTCTGACCATTTTATTTTTTGCTAGTTTAACCTTCAATCTCTTTAAAATGTTAATGATCCAATAGTTAGAGACAGGGATGTATAGGTCGAACTAGTAGTAAGGTAGTTTCGCTCTATTTTGTTAAATGCAAATTTGGTACCTTCTTACGCATATTAATTAATTAGGACTTTAATTTTTGTTAGAAATAAACCAACTAGACAATCACAACCACTTTAGGATATCTTTGAATAAAATGAGCCTTACTAAATTTCTAAAAAACCGGGTGCATATTGATGTGATTTAAATTCAAATCTCAACGATGTTAAAATATGTCAAAATCACGGGTATAATTTATATGACGTGATTCGAGACGTGTTTTAATAACGTTGCGATTATTCTTAAAATTAGATAAAAGCGGTTAATATGTTTAAATTGCATTATGATGAGAACATGTATAAAATTAGGAATTTTTAGCCATTTATAATAATTGAAGCGACCGTGCTAGAACCACGGGATCCGGGGGTGCCTAACACCTTCCCTCGGGTCAACAGAATTCCTTACTTAGAATTTCTGGTTCGCAGACTTCATTTGGAAAGTCGAAAAAATTTCCTCGATTCGGGATTTAAATAAATCGGTGACTTGGGACACCATAATTTATTCCAAGTGGCGACTCTAAAAATAAATAAAATAATCCCGTTTCGAACATGGTCACTTAAATTGGAAAAACTCCCTTGTGCTCCTACCCCCGGGGTAGCGGGCGCGCCAAAAGGAGGTGTGACATAAATAGAGAAAGACAAGGATGACCAGAGACCGACAGATAACTCTAGTAAGAAGTTATGACGTGGATAACCTCTTTTCCTTTAATTTGATTTGATTAGTTAACCCATCATATTGAAGTGATAACAACATTGTGTCTACGGAGCCTATACAAATATTAGGAGTTTAACCAATAGTTGTCAGAAAAAGGCCCCGGCTATACCTTACAATACACAATAAACTCAAAAGAATGTGACATGAACCACACATGGCCTCAAGAGGAAGTGGGGCTCACCAATGCAGCTGATGGAATGGAGAGGATGTACTACTGTCGGTAGGCTGAATTACCTGCTATAGAACCACCTACAATCATCATAAGAGTGTAGTACCCCCGACAAAAGGGACGCCAGTACATTTAAATTGTACTGGTATGTATGAACAAACTTTATATCAAGTACAATAAAATAATACACAGCTAAGAGACAGTAATAGAACCAACAAGCATCGCACGTATGAAGAAACAACCAAAATCAAAAGTTTCACAATCTCTCCTTTTCCCTTTCCAACATTTTCATATTCAAGAGTTTCATATATTTTCATTTTAATAGATATTATGGTCACTTTTTGTGACGACCCGACCCGTCGTCACGAGAATTACCACCCCTTTATGTTGTAATTACATGTTTTATACTTTTATATTAGTGTTAGAGTCTATCGGGTGAGTTAGGAGAGAATTGGATTGAAAATGAGGCATATAGCCTTTTTTAGGGAAACTTGAATTTGGAAAGTCAACCCGGAGTTGACTATTTAGTTAGAGGGCTCGGAATCGGATTTTGATGATTCGGTTAGTTCCGGGAGGTGATTTGTGACTTAGGGGAGCAATCGGAATTGAATTTGGAGGTCCGGTGTAGAAATAGGCTTGAATTGGCTAAGGTTGAATTTTGGCGAAATTCGAACGGTAGGTGAAATTTTGATCCGACGGTCGGAATTAAATTCTGAAAATTTTTGTAGCTCTGTTATGTCTTTTTGGACTTGTGTGCAAAATTTGAAGTCAATCGGACTTGATTTGATAGGTTTCGGCATCGAAAATAGAAGTTGGAAGTTCTAAAGTTTATAAAGCTTGGATTGGAGGTTGATTCATGATTTTAGCGTTGTTTGTTGTGATTTGAGGCCTCGAGCAAGTCCGTAATATATTATGAGACTTGTTAGTATACTTTGTTGGGATCCCATGAGGCTCGGATAAATTTTGGAACAGTTTTTGGAAGATTTTTGCCGTTTTGAGCATAAATGTAATGATCCAAAGGTCTATTTTAGTTCTAGAGATTCAAATTTGATTTCGAGACTTCGAGAATTTAGATAATAAATTATAGGACTGATCTTGAAAGTTTGGTCTAATTTCATCAAGTCGCGATTGGGTTTTTGACGCGAAATGTGAATTAATTGTTTAACGAGCAAAATTGATGTTGCACTGAGTAAATGAGATCCAAATTCAGTTTTGTTTGAACCACTGGATCCGTATCAAAATTACGGAGCCATAGAAAAAAGAATCGTCGAATTTCGAGTTCGTATGATGGAGTTAGAGCCATTTTAGTGAAAATGGCTGTGTGCTGCAATTTCTGTATTGTTGCTGCATTTTTCTGCAGCGTATGAATAGTAATTCCCGCGAGTGAACAGTAATCGCGTGTGTGAACAGTGTCGACACGCATGAACAGTACCCCATGAACAGTGTCGACATGCATGAACAGTGCTCCGTGAACAGTAACGCGGGTGAACAGTAATTTTGTTAAAAAACCTGGACAGAATGGCATTTCATCCGAGAGCAAAACTATTTTTCCACTTTTTTTGGTCATTCTTGAGAGCTTTTGGACGGGAATTGAAGGGATTTCGACGGAGAATCATTGGAGGTAAGTTTTATGAGTTAAATACATGATTTTATCAAAGAATCTTCCATTAATTCTCTGAATTTTGGTAAGAAATCAAGAAAATTAGGGCTTTGAGCAAAAATCTTAAAATGGGGATTTGAAGGACCATTTGTGGTCCGAATTGGGAGTTCTTGGTATGTACGGACTCGTGGAGAGACGAGGATTCCGAAAATGTGAGTTTCATAATTTTTTGAGAAGCCTACCAAAAGTTGGGTTTTGACAACTTTGTGGGTTTTGGTGAAAATTGAGTTATTTCGAATGGGTTGTGTCTAATTAGCCTATATTGATGTATTCTCATTGATTTTGAGCATATTCGACATTCGAGGTGATTGAATTGCAAGGCAAGTGCAAGGCGGATTGAAGCTTCTACCGGTTCGAAGTGAGTGGTAGTAGTAAATAATGTACTGAGGGTTTGAAACCCCGTACTAGCACTTCAAAGTGCTATATTCAGATGAGACACGCGTTCTATGACGGGCGTGGTGACATGGTGATTGTGGGTTCGGACTTAGTCCTTCCCGACTAATAGTATACTGTGTGTTATGACTGATAATAAGTTTATAACCGTGCAATTGGGCTGATAGCCATGTTTGGGGCCTTGTGCCGATCTGTAGAGCATTAGGGAACCTATAGAGCTAGGTGACTTTTATATCGTGTTGGAAACATACACTCAGCCGTAGCTCTAGCTGTATAGCATAATATGAGCCCGTACTAGATGTGTACATTGAGAGAGATTATCCAAGGTGGAATTCCCTGTTCTAGCTGAGTGCGCCTGAAAGGCCAAGTCTATATTGACTGAGACAGGGTCAAGGAACCATTGTGATATATTATATTGGGCCTGAGAGGCCAAGTATATACTGACTGGGATAGGGTCGAGGATCCATTATGATGTATTATATATATATATACCTATATTGGATCGGGCTGCACGCCACAACAGTATATATATTGGATCGGATTGCACGCCGCAGTAATATACATGTAATATACATGTAATATACATGTGGGACGGACTGCATGCCGCAGTATTATTGCGCTTGGGCTGTAAGAGCCCCTTCGGAGTCTGAGTCTGCACACATTCTCAGTGAGCGCTGTATATATTATGGGATCGGGCTGCGCGCCGCAGCAGTATAAATATATATACATATATATATTGGATCGGACTGCACGCCGCAGTAATACATGTGTGGATCGGGCTGCACGCCGCGGCATCATAGCGCTTGGGCCTAGGGAGCCCCTCCGAAGTCTGTATACACCCCCAGTGAGCGCCATCGACGTTAAATGGAGCGGGCTGCGCGCCGCAGCGGTATATATATTGGAGCGGGCTGCACGCCGCAACATTATACTTATTCATATCCTTATACATACTTAAATACTTATACATTGTAGACATATGTATTTATCTCCATATATTGAGATGGTGTTACATCGAAGTGGTACGAGTGAGAGTTTGGTCAGTGTTGGACCTTGTTGAGGTAGATGTGGACTAGAGATCAGAGTACTCGTTGTAGTGATGACTTACCTGTGGGGGTTTGCCTTAGAACTGTTTAGTGATGGTACAGGAGTTCATACTTTCAGTTATTGCTTATTATTATTACTCACTAAGTTGAAATATACTCACCCCACTCCCCTGCACTTTTTGTGCAGATTTACAGGTGCCCGAGAGCAGTTGAGTTGTTGTAGCTGCTTACTCATATCTACTTTTGCGGAGACTACGAGGTAGCTGCCGACATCCGCAGAACCTATTTTCTCCTTCATTATTATTTTGATGTTTCCATCTTGCTTAGACTTGGTTGTATCAGGATGTTTATTCTGTAGAGGCTCAGATTCGTGACACCACGATTTGGTTGGGACTGTATCTTGTATGTTGCTACTATTGCGTTTATCATATTGAATTGAACACTCACTGTTTAAGTTTAACTGGATTAATTGAAATTAATAATTGGCTGGTTTAAGAGATAATATGGTCGGGCTTGCCTAGCATTGTGTTGGGCGCCATCGCAACCGGGGTTTGGGTCGTGACACTTTTCTACTCTTATTACCTCATCCACGCTTATTAATTCGACCACTCTTATCACCACAACCCACACCTTATTACTTCGTGTTGCCGCGCGCAACCCGACCCCGCCTAACAATCACATTTTGTAATCACAACTACAAACAATACATCACAAGAATCATCATTTCAAGAAAATACAAGTTCGTATCAACAATTCATATATTTGGGCCCAAGGGACCATAACTGTCACCAAGCAGTAATTTATGTACAAGGTGTTATTGTAATCATTCAACTCATTTATGTCATTTTACAATACCCTCTTTCATTACATACCGCGCAGGTTTTTTAGCCATTATACACATTTCCACATTTGGACACATTAACATTCTTTCATTCGTTAACACATACTTCCATGTCGGCATCCTCAAGCATTTACTAACTTTGCACATAATAAAGTAGGTACATCAAATCACGTTTCACAATCACATATAACACGGTGGTGTGGAAATTAACTAAGACAAGCAATACACATATTTTCATACAAGGTACATACACCATATGCTCGCCACAACAAGGGGATTCTACAAAAGTTAAAGTTAGTCATACATACCTCAAAGAGCTTTTCATTAAGTTAGACAATACATCAACACCTACAATAACAATCTACAAGAAGATAGCAAAAATCGATAAATAATTAGGAAGATTACCCATGGTATAACTCTATTAGTAATTTCATCAAACGCCTAACATGTGAAGTAGACTATAAGGTTTAGAAATGGAAATCTCTTATTCATTCACCCAAATTTTAACATGAACTGCCCAAATTAGTTCTCTAATAACACATACCACAACTTAGTCCCACATTCATAACCTATTCTAATCCTCACAACATATTTGAACTCTTAACTTCTTGTATGAAATTTTTAGAAGTAGAACTTACCCGGATGGAAGACAATCTAAGGATATCTTTCTTGATTCTTGAAGACTTGAGGAAGATTTGGATGATTAAGAAGTTAGGCCCCTTCTTCCTCTCTTTATATGTTCTCACTTCTCTCTAAAATCAGTAGAAAATAACCAAAAATATGAACCATAAACGAGTTAATAAAAGGAGTTCGGGTCATAAAACTGAGTTTTTTGTACAGCCGCGACGAGTGGGCCGTCGTGGGGTACGGAGTGGCTATGTAAAAAAGTGTCTAGAAATAAAATTTCAGAACATACTGGAATTCCCTATAGGCGCGGTGCGCCTGGCGTCGCGATAGTGTAAAATTCAGCGCTACTTTGGTAATTTGGTCATAACTTCTGATGGAAGTGTCACCACATCTAATTCATTTATATAATATTTAAAGCAAATAAATATTATAATTAGTCTACCTGCCACCCCGAAATCCTATATCGCCTAGCAAAATTTTCCAGGGGTTGGAACATGTCACATGTACACCTAAGACATTTTCATTTGCCTTCGGATTTGACATAGCATGTCATGTTATTTTGGCATGTGACCTGATCCTATTGACTTTTTAATTTGACTTAGTATGCCACGCTATTTGAAATGTGATATCAAATTGGGTATCTAAACGAAGTAGCATCTCGGGTTTAACAAAGTGGGTTCATTTATAATCCAACTAAATAGGATTAGCCCAATGAATTTAGGAGTATTTATTAAATCCATATGTTGAACTTGTATAATTGATCCAAAGGAATTTGGCACGAAGAATTAATCTAAATAGCTACTCGCTCAATCACCAAAATTAAAATTAGTCGATGTGTATAATTGTGTATAATCTTTGTATGACAACTATTTGTATAGTGATCGATTGGGAACCATATATCCACTCGGCCTACTTATATAAATACCTCAATTTCCATTCATTCATCCTTACAAAATCAAAATCATTATTTATCGATCAAACATATACACTAAAATTAGTCATCAAAAACTGAGAGGTTAACACCTAATTAGCATTAACTAGCTTCAATGGCTGGTGGAATTAGTTGTTAAATCACCAGGATTCAAAGGATTGACACCTTTAACATTGCCAATAGGATCATATGAGCAAACAATATAAACACCCTTTTGATCACTGCAATAAACAAAGCCACTGCATCCAACTTTCTTTGTAGTTTTCCAAACCACATTCAAGTAATGCCCACATTCACATCCTTGCTTTACGGGTTGGCATTTGCAAACATTATTTACCTCATCAAAAAACTTCTTTTCTGAGAACCATTTTTCCACTACACCAGTTGGAGGTGTCTCTTTGTATAGTTGCCAGAAGATGTTCTCTCCATATGGCCCGGTTGAATGTTGCCTGTAAATTTAAATTTATGAGCGTCAAATGAATGGCCGAATTTAGGATTTAAACTTTATGTGTTTAGATTCGGAGTTACACCATATTTTATATAGTTTAACAAGTTTAAAATATGTCATTTGTATATATTCAATGAGCATTTTGATAGATATACAAGGTTTTATATAAAACTATGGGTTTAGATGAACCCATAGCTTCTATCATAGATACGTCTCTGTTCCAGTGGCGTAATCACACTTGACCAAGGGTTTTCACTTGAACACCCTTGGTTGGAAAATTATATCGTATCTATAGATTAAACATTGTAATTAAGAGATATAAATTATAGTTTGAACACCTTTTAAAATCTTCAAGATAAGTAGTTTAACGGTAAATAGTATTCTGTTTTCTACTGCAATCGTTGAAAGAGTCTTTTAATAATAAATTTTATCAAAAATGACTTTATAAGTCGAATGAATGATGAATTTTTAGGAAAATGCGTTGTGGCGATTCTAAAAAATTGGTGCATTCACTCATCGAAAAAAATTATACGTATATATTAAAATTTGCATATCCTTTACAAAATTTCTGGCTCCGACACTGCTTTAGTCAAATGGATGGATAAGGCTAAATCTAGGTACCTGACTCCATATTGGATGAATTAGGAAGTATGTTTAGTGCCTAGAATTTGCTTGTGTCAAGATGGGCGGATCAATTAAGCTAAACAATATAATGTGTTATAGTCCATCTTGTCCAACTCAAAATTACTTTTTCAATTGTTTATTTGTTTTTATACTCTATTTAACTAAGAAATTGAGCTAATAGAATTAGTTTTTCGTTTATTTATCATGACTACAGTTAACCAACCGAAATACATTTTTTATGTGTTGATCTTTTGTGTCAATTTATCTACTAGACTGTCTAAATTGACCCAAGTTATTAGACGAGCTGACTTGGATGATTATGCCTTCATTGACCCCGACAATGAATACATGTTCTCTCTAGTCCGTCAAATCTTGAAAAGGTTGGATGAGTTATAATTTGATAGGTTAGCGGTATTTTGGTACGCGAACTAAATTATTCTAGGATTATAATCCCAAGATTTCCACCTTTCAAGTGGGATAAAAATAGTACCAAGTTTGATGGAATAAAGTGGAATAACATGTGATATTCAGGATTAAGTCTAGGACTAAGTGTATACCATGTTTGGTTGGCGACGGTATAAATTTATTTCGGGATAAATTTATGCCGTCAACCACACATGATATAAATTTAGTACCACGTTTTATACCACCTTATCCTGTATAACAAACGGCTCCTCATGATCGCCTCGTTGTCATGGGATTTGGGTTACAAGCACGTGGTCATTCATGAAACTGATTTTAAATATTGTTTGCTCACGAGCTATATTTTTCGTAAAAATAACGCGAATTAGCCAGCTTTCAGACTGGTAATTGAAAAATTGCCAGTGTTGCAAAATTATTAAAAAATAGCCATTATTTTACTGAAACACGAAAAGTTTCAACATAATATGTTAGATTATGGAACTCCTGTGTATAAACTTCCAGCATATTATGTTGAAACTCTAGCACACAAAAACTTCCAACATAATATGATAAACTTGTAGAATATTATGATGAAACTCCAACACATTATAAAAATTCTAGCATATTATGCTGGAATATTTCTGTATTTTTAAGTGTATTTTTGTTCAAATTTTATTTTACATGAAAATTATCTAAATTTCGATTACTTTTGGAATTATAACTATTTTTTAATTGCCAGTTATAAATATGATAATTTCTATTTTTACCCAAATTTTTCTTACCTGTAATTACAATCCTGCTTACGTTGAGTAGCCCAATCAAGTGCAAAAGAGGCTAAATTAGCATCCCATTGCAAAGGAGGAACACCAACACTGCTTCTTAAATCATTGTGAGCCTTGAGAAATTCTTGTTGAACCCAATCAAAAGATATTGGTGCTGCTTCTGTTGAAGAAATGAAGATTAATAAGTTGAAAAACATCAAAAATATTGGTGGTGATAAAAGGATTTGAGCCTTTGACATTGACATTGACATTTGCATTTCACAATGACTTTTGACAATGACAATGGCAAAAACAAATTAGCAATATTGGAAATGGTTCTCTTTCTCGTCCTAGAAATTTTGTTTTTGTTTGATTTAAATGTATGGAGAGTAACGTGAAGAAAGGAGCAAAAATGGTAGAGATGAGAATTCGGTTAATATGGTTTCTAAAGTAATGGCCTCTATAATATTCATGAATGTTATGAAAATTATCATAAGTCATCACTATTTAATTTTCGTCATTGATGATTAATATTAATAATCAAGACTCTATAGACATGGCTCATAGACAACCCCTAGGACAATCTTGCTTTGATACCAAGTTTGTCATGACCCAAACTGGAGGGCCATGGCTAGACCCAAGCCATACCTGCCGAGCACCAACGTACATTTTATCTAACCTTTCTTATTATCAATAAGGACCGACGAGATCAACTAAAATGGTAGACATGAATCACGAACAATCAACAATGATAGATACTGGCATGAACATACATAATATGGCTAACAAGGATGTCATGAATCTATATATAAGGTACAAGATAATAAGCTACCGTGATAGAGTATACAACAAAAATCACCTGACAAGGCTATCCAAACTATACATGAGTCTATACCTGTTTGTGAGCCTCTAAAGGAACATAAGTGCCACAACATTGCTGGAACAAGGCCTCGACATACTCATAATGTCTATAACATAACTGCATACCAAGACCTCGCTAAGCTGGGCAGCCTAGTGTGGTGGGGCGGGGGGGGGGGGGGG
>JASVEL010010396.1:0-105825 GCA_032618575.1 Nicotiana noctiflora
GCTTTGTCTACCTGTCTATCAAGACCTGCGGCATGATATACATTGTTCACAAATAAAAGGGACGTTAGCACGAATAAAGTACTGAGTATGTAAGGCAGGAACGCATAAATATGAACAATAATGTAAACATGGATAAAGAATATACAACCTGTAATATCTGAGTGCCTCTGAGGGCGACAGACATGAAATAAATGATATACAACAACAACGACGATCCAGTATAATCCCACAAGTAGAAAATTGGGAAGGGTAGTGTGTACACAGACCTTACCTCTACGTTGATGGGGGTAGAGAGGCTATTTCTGATAGATCCTCGGCTCAGGAAGACGAAAAGTCGAAAAGAGACAATATATCAGTACCATACATAAAAAACTATGAAAATAATAACAACATCACAAGAATTGATGAATAGATGGAAAACATAAATAATAGCTAGTAAATAAGACTGACACTATGAAAACAGAAGAGTAGTGTAACACAACACTGACAACTAGCAGTCTAAGACTAAATCCTATCAGCCTAGCCTCACGCTGGTAGACTAAATATGTTCAACTACCTCCTAACCTACAACCTTAATGCTCGACCTCCACGGTTCCTACCGAGTGCCATGTCCTCAGAGATTTGAAGCCTCCACATATCTCGCCTGGTCAACTCTCCCCAGTACTTCTTAGCTGCCCTCTACCTATCCTCGTACCCACCAACGCCAACCGCCCACACCTCATTATCGGGGCATCCAAGTTCCTCATTTGTACGTGCCCGAATCATTTGAGCTTTACTTCCCGCATCTTGTCATCAATAGGGGACACACCCACTTCCTCCCAAATATTTTCATTCATAATCTTATTCGTCTTAGTGTACCCAAACATCTACCTCAACATCCTCATTTCTACTACTTTCATCTTATGGGTATGTTAGTTCTTAACTGGCCAACACTCGACCCCATATAACATGGCCGGCCTAATCACCACTCTATAAAACTTGAATTTGAGTAGTGGAGGAACTTTCTTGTCACACATGACTCTAGATGCTAACCTCAATTTCATTCACCCCACCTCTATACGGTGTGTAAAATCCTCATCGATCTCCCTATCTCCCTGGATAACCGACCCAAGGTATCCAGGATAGTAAGTATGCAAACCTTACTTCTACCCGGATATGGTAGAGATGATGTTTCTGATAGACCCTCGGCTCAAGAAGACGAAAGCCGAAAAGAGACAATATAATAGTACCATCAACAAAATCATAAAAATAATAACATCACAAGAACCGGTGAATATATAGAAAGCATATATAATAACTAGTAAATAAGGCCGACACTATGAAACCATAAGACTAGTGTAACACAACACTAACAACTAGCAGTCTAAATCCTATCTGCCTAGCCTCACAGTGGTAGACTAAATATGTTCAACTACCTCTAACCTACAACATTAATGCTCGACCTCCATAGATTCCTATCGAGTGTCATGTCCTCGGAGATTTGAAGCCTCGACATATCCCTTATGGTCAACTCTCCCCAATAGCCGTCCTCTACCTCTCCTCGTACCCACCAACTCCAACCGCCCGCACCTCCTTACCGGGGTATCCAAGCTCTTCCTCTGTATGTGCCTGAATCATTTGGGCTTCACTTCCCGCATCTTGTCATCAATACATACCACTTCTCTTGAATATCTTTATTCATAATCTCATCCGTCTTAGTGTGCCCGCACATCTACCTCAACATCCCCATTTTTACTAATTTCATCTTATCGGTATGTTAGTTCTTAACTGGCCAACACTCGGCCTCATACATGGTCGACCTAATCATCGCTGTATAAAACTTAAATTTGAGTAATGGAAGAACTTTCTTGTCACACATGACTCCAGATGCTAACCTCCATTTTATCCACCCCACCCCTATACAGTGTGTAAAATCCTCATCAATATCCCTATCTCCCTAGATAACCAACCCAAGGTATCCAGGATAGTGTGTACGCAGACCTTACTTTTACCCCAATGAGGTAAAGAGGTTGTTTCTGATAGGTCATCGACTCAAGAAGATGAAAAGTCGATAAGGGACAAATATATCAGTACCATCAATAAAAAACCATGAAAATAATAACAACATCACAAGAACCGGTGAATAGATGGAAAGCATAAATAATAACTAGTAAGTAAGGACGACACTATGAAAATAGAAGAGTAGTGTAGCACAACACTAACAACTAGTAGTCTAAGACTAAATCCTATCAGCCTAGTCTCACACTGGTAAACTAAATATGTTCAACTACCTCATAACCTATAACCTTAATGCTCGACCTCCAAAACTTTCTATCGAGTGCCATGTCCTCAGATATTTGAAGCCTCGATATATTCCGCCTGGTCAACTCTCCCCAATACTTCTTAACTGCCCTCTACCTCTCCTCGTACCCACCAATGCCAACTGCCCGCACCTCCTTACTACGGGGCATCCAAGCTCCTCCTCTGTACATACCCGAATCATTTGAGCTTCGCTTCCCGTATCTTATCATCAATAGGGGACACACTTACTTCTCCCGAATATCTTTATTCATAATCTTATCTATCTTAGTGTGCCTGCACATCCACCTCAACATCCTCATTTCTACTACTTTCATCTTATGGGTATGTTAGTTCTTAACTGGTCAACACTCGACCTCATACAACATGGACGACATAATTACCGCTCTATAAAACTTAAGTTTGAGTAGTGGAGGCACTTTCTTGTCACACATGACTCCAGATGCTAACCTCCATTTCTTCCACCCTACCCTTATATGGTGTGTAAAATCCTTATCTATCTCCCTAGATAACCGACCCAACGTACTTGAAATTTCCTCTCTTGAAAATGAACTAAGATCCAAGCCTCACATTCATGTCCGCTTTCCTCAGTTTGGCACTAAACTTGCACTCAAGATATTCCGTCTTCGTCCTACTCAACTTGAATCCCTTAGACTCAAGGGCTTGTGTTCAAACCTCCAGCCTCTCATTAATTCCACTCAGTGTCTTGCCAATCAGAATAATGTCATTAGTGAATACCATACACCATGACACATTTCCTTAAATATGGTGTGTTAGTGCGTCCATCACTAGAGCAAATAATAACGGGTTGAGCGCAGATCCTTGGTGTAACCCCATAACAACCGGAAAATACTTAGAGTCGCCTCCCAATGCACTAACCCGAGTCTTACCTCCATTATGCATGTCTTTAATCGCCCTAATGTAAGTAACTGGCACACATTTAGCCTCTAGGCATCTCCAAAGAACTCTCTAAAAACTTTGTCATACGCTTTCTCCATATTAATAAACACCATGTGCAGATCCTTCTTCCTACCCCCGTACTATTGCACTGACCTCCTAATAAGGTGGATAGATTCTATTGTACAACGACCCGGTATGAACCCGAATTGGTTGGCTGATACATACACCATCCTCCACACCCTTGATTCTACTACCTCTCCCAAACTTTCATAACATGACTCAGTAATTTGATACCTCTATAGTTGTTGCAACATTAGATGTCACATTTGTTCTTGTACAACGGAACCAGCGCACTCCACCTCCACTCGTCCGACATCCTCTTCGTCCTAAAAATAACATTGAACAACCCAATAACCTACTCAAACCCGTTCTACCCACACCCCCCAAAATTCTATAAGATTCTCGTCAGGCCAGGTAGCTCTGTCCTTGCTCATCTTACGCATATCCCCACGACCTCCCCAAACTTGATGCACCTACAGTACCCAAAATCACGGTGGCTCTCGAAATGCCCAACTCGCCTAACACAATATCCCAATATCCCTATATATTCAGAAGTTTATGAAAGTACGCCTATCATCTCCGCTTAATCTGGGCCTCTTCCATCAATACTCTATCGTCCTCGTCTTTGATGTACCTCACTTGGTCCAAATCCCGATCCTTCCTCTCTCTCACTTTGGCCAACCGGAATAATTTTTTCTCCCCCCATTTGGCCCTAATTCCTTGTAAAGATGACTAAATGCCACAGTCTTAGCCTCCGTGACCGCCAATTTTGCCTCCTTCCTAACTACTTTATACCTCTTCACTCCTCTCTACCTCGAATGTGCTCCCTACTAACTTCAGGTACGCCAGATTCTTCACTTCCACTTTACCTTGGACCACTTTATTCCGCCACCAATTGCCTTTGTGCCCGCCAGCTTAACCCTTAGAGACTCCCAACACCTCTCTCGCTACCTCTCGTATATAATCTGTTATTGTCGACCACATATCGCTCGGTCCCCACTACTCCTCTAGGCCCCCACAAACGATAACCTCCCTTCCAACTCCTAAGCTTTATACTTAGTCAAGGCCTCTTCATCATAATACCGACGTCCATCACCAAGTGTTTATGCAGCTTCGCGATGGTCTCACCCGGAATAACCTTGAAATCCTTACACACCCCCATATCACACCTCCTAAGGAGAAGATAATAAATTTGAGTCTTCGCCACCATACTCTGAAAAGTAACCAAATGCTCCTCCCTCTTTGGAAAACTAGAGTTAGCAATCAACAGCTCAAATGCCTTTGCGAAATTTTACAATAATGCATGATATATATATATACATATATACACACACACTTAAAAATATACGCCTTAGCGGGCATCATCCATATCGTACCCGGACATAATATGCTAGGTAAAAATATACTTGACCATCATAAGGTTCGGTAGATTTGTACATGTCTATGTAGAGCTCGGTAAAATTCAATTGATCAGTGATTGCATAATAGGTGACGTACCCGACCGACTATAGCGCGACTCGGTAGAGTAAAACAAATGTATATATTTACTACATGTTGGACTCATTGGAATCATATTTTGAACCTTTCAGAGTGATGTAAGATCGGTAACCTCCGTACACGTTACTAGGACTAACTCTTTATCATGAATCTTATAAGAATCAATAAGTACCAACAACATTAATAACATAAGAATAAGAGAAGCAATATTAATATCAATCGTGCCATAAGAAGGGAAACAATGTAAGTACAGATAACTCGTAAGAGTGGAGTATCTTTGGAAGCTCGTTCGTTACACTATGTACTATCGGAGTCATGCAAAATAAGGAAAGTAATAGCCTCACATACCTTGTATAACTACCCAACCTCAAGCTATACAAATCTCACAACTCCTTAGTCTATATATCAACCGCAACCTATCTTACAATGAAATGGACAGTACCTCCCCTCCTTATATGACTTCCCTCAAGTTAAAACAATCACCAAACAACCTAACAATGACAACTATAACCAATAATAGCAACAACAACAATATAATCCAATATGAGCTTCTCCTAGTATCTTCACAATCATATTGAGCAGCAAACTCATTTTTACTAATAACAAAATATAGATTGAATCCAACTCTTATTTCATAAATTAGTTTACAACCTTCAAAATATTATACTTATATGTATTATATGATTCCTAGTTCAAAACATCCATAAAATGCCTTCCAAAATAGCCTCACACGCCTAGCACCTTAGTTTTTATCGTCAATCACTTATTTTTTTATGTTTTATTCTTTAATAAACTTAATTAACACCTAGAAAAGATTAACAACAGAAGCCACAATATTTTAAAATTATTTCTCATAATTTTCAGTCACCACAAACTATATATTTAGCTATAAAAATAGTCAAATCAAAAAGATAACTGTATCTCATGTTCTTTCAAGTCCTATCTTATGGTTTTTCACTTAAGCAACAAAACCAACACAAGATTAACGGAATAGACAAAACGATGTTATACATACCTTGGACAACACCTAAACTTGAAACCCATCTCAACTTAGCTCACAATAGTCCTCAACCACACCACAATATCATAGAAGCATTCTCTTGTAATCTTTAACACTTATGGTGATGATTTGAGTTGATTTCTTTTAATTTTGGTTCTTGGGATCTTAAGATATAAGTTTTTGGAGAGATTTTGGATGAGAAATGACCCTTAATGGGTCTCCAACATCTTTTAAAAGAAGTAAGGTCGGTGGCCGTCTCAAGTGGGTTCCAACTGAGCTACTTACGCATTCTCACAAAATAAAATATATCTATACTCCAACATCGTATCGACAAACGGTTTAATGCGTTGAAAATTAGATTCATAAATATTCAATTTTTTACGTGGATAAACCCGTAAATCCAAGTATATTTAGAGAAAATATCATTGACATTTGACCTAAATTCACTAACATTTATGAACGTAACTTGTGACGACTTTCGTCGACTTTTATTTCACAACTCGCTTGACTTCAAGACTTATGATACAAATATTATATGATTCAAATACCTTAAAACACGACCTCCTTAGTATATTAAACACCTCTATTTTTACCCAAAAATATGGTTACATTATCCTTGATTCGTTTTGATTCTAACTTCTAATAATTGTTAACCGCTTTTATATACCCTTGTATCATTTAAAAACAATATGATCAACTTATTATTATCTCAATGATAATATATTTTCGGATTTACGTCGACTAACTTACGGTATGATCTAACATACACAGTTTTAACACTAGAGGGGCTTAGACGAGTTTCGGATGCGTAGCGGAGTATTTAATAGAGTTAGAATTCTGTTAGTTTTTGTGAAGAAGCTTCATCTCTCGCAATTGTGAGAAATGAGACGCAATTGTGATGTTTAGCTCGGGTCTGTTGGGATCGCATTTGCAAACTCAGTGTTACCATTTACGATGTGGGATTGGGTAAGTTTGGTTCGCATTTGCGATCATCCTGATCGCTTTTGTGATGTGTTACTAGTTCATAATTGCGAACAATATGTCATGTTTGCGACTGTAGCAGAGGTGTGAGGGTCTTCACTATTGTTAACCCACGTCGCCGTTATGACACATGCGGCTGGACAAAAGCCGAGGACGTGATTTTTAACCTCATTTTTATATTTTAGAACCCTAGGCTCGGTATGAGGTGATTTTGAAGAGGGAATATCATCAACAAACTTTGGATGACTGATTTTAATCCATTTATAATCATAATCCATCAATTTATCTTAGATTTTAATATCGAAATCATGTGAATCAAAGTGAAAATTTGTGAAATCTTGTCAAGTTTTTAAAAAATTAGAAATTAAGTTTTGAGAGTCGATTTGGAATTGGTTATTGAAACTAATCACATATATAAACTCGTGGGGTCATGGATAGTCGGAATCTATCATTAGACCTGGTTTTTTATCGCACAAGCCCCAGGTTGACTTTTTGAGAAAAGTGTAAAGATCTTTGCTTTATCTATTGTAGCTGATTATGCTAGAATTGTTTGATGATATTAAGTAAATTTTGGTTAGATTCGATTGGTTTGTAGGCAAATATTAAAGAAAAGGCTCCGATTGAGCTTTGATTTGATTATAAAGCAAGGTAAGTAATGGGTCTAACCTTGATTTGAGGGAATTAGGAACCATTAAGCTATATGTTATGTGAAGTGCATGTATAACGACATATATGCAAGGTAACAAGTGTATATACGCCATCGAGATAATTATTTCCATGCCTTCTCATATTTCAGGAATTATCTCATCCCATGTCTTAACTGTTATATGCTTTAATTGCTTTCTATGGTGTAATTTGTTACTCGCCATTGATTATTCTTGAATTGTTCGTCCCTTCCATAATTGTGTGATAAATTTCTACTTGCCTTAATTGTCTTACTTGCACACCTTAATTGTCATGTCTTGACTTGTCTTATTGCTTTTGTATTATTTGTAGCATTATTTTGATTAATACGTGGTTCCTTTATCGCTTTGCTTTCATATCCTTTGATTATAGAGATTCTTGTAAATTGAGCTATTAGATTGATTACGTTTATTGAAATTATTTGTGGATCGGATTTTGCACCGCAACGGTTGTGATGTGGTGGGATAATGGAGGATTACGACATTGATTCTAATGATATTGTGGGATCGGGTTGCGCACCACAACTGTTGTGTATGTAATACTTGATATTGATAAATGATAATATGCTATAATAAGGAAGGATTATGATATTCATTATGATGATATGATGAGATCGGGTTGAGCGCCACAATAGATTGTATATGTGATTTCTGATATTGCTAAATGATACTAGGTGAATAAGGGAGGCTTGTGTGTGTACGGTGGGATCGGGTTGCGCACCGCAACATATTGTTTGTGTTGTACTCGTTGTTGTTATTGTTTAGTTTTCAACATTTTTATATGAAGTTACGAGGTATATTATTCTAGGTTCTTTGGTTCTAAGGTTGAGTTTATTTTCATAAATTAACTTGCTTTACTTTTATTCGTGTCTTATTCCTTGTTGTTATTATTATTATTATTATTATTATTATTATTATTATTATTATTATTATTATTATTATTATTATTATTATTACTGCGTACAAGTTATTGTAAGTGGCATGCTTTAGACTCGTTACTACTTCATCGAGGTTAGGCTCGGTACTTATAAAGTACACGAGGTCATTTGTGCTGATACTGTAGTCTCTATTTCTTGTGCAGATTTTGGAATGGGTCCTAGCGACATTGAGTAGATTTTCTCGGATCGAGTTCTTGAAGGAGACTTGAGGTACAACTGCATAATATTCGCCACCCTGAAGTCCCCTTCTGCATCACCTTTATTGTTTATTTCGATTCACACACTTAGGAGTCGTTTGGTTGAAATATGAGTTATACCGGTATACGTTATATCGGTATAACTTATAACGAGATAAGTTATGCTGGGATTAATTGTGCTGGGATTGTTGTTTATTCATTGTTTGGTATGTTGTATTAAGAATGACAATTAAATAATTTCTAAGAGGAAGGTATAAGTTATACCGGGTGTTAATTACCCCACCTTTTATGAAGTATAAGTTATCGAGTGTTAAAATTAACGCTGGAATAACTTACACCTAATTTGCTAATCAAACAGAGTATTAAGGTGATATTAAATTCTTATACCACCCTTACACCTTCTTATACCTCATACCAAACGACCCCTTATGGTTTTATTAAGACTATTATATGTAGTACTCTAGACGCTCGTATATTCGTGATACCAGTTTTGAGATTATATTTGAATGTCGCCATTTATTAGTTTATTTACTATATTTCAATTTATTCAACTTATTAGTTTTTATTTAATTTGAATTGTTAAAAACGATTAATAACTATATCTAACGTTAGTTTGAGTGGTAATGAAATGTTAGGACATCACGGTGTAAATTACGGACCGTGACCCTAACACACCTAGATAAAGATAAATATTGCTCCATAAGTAAACATTAGGAGTTAGACTAAGCATTAGATTGATTAAGCTCGCCAAATTAGCTCTTACCAGGTCTTCAAACAGAAGCTTCGCTCCGCTCCGCTCAGGAAACCAATAGCGCCAACTGCTAGCCTATTCGCATTCCGCAAGCGAAGAACTTTCCAGAAGCCTCCAACATCCCAGCGTTTCTCCATCGTCGTCTTCGATCAACGAGACCCGCATATTATGCAAATTCCTTGCACAAAAAGCAAGCAAAATCAAAATGTTTACAGCGATGCGTCGTCGCTTAAAGCCTAGGGTTCCTCCTCTCCTTTTGCTCTTCTATAGATCTATTCTTCTCAGCTCGCTTCCAGGTAATCTTCATGAAAAACTCGGAAAGTAGCTGATTTCTGAATAAATGAATCGATTTTATGATTATACGGAACTAATTGATGGCTAAATGAATGAACCTTGTGTTTTTGTTTTGCTTCAGGATTGATTACAGCTGCGATTGTTACTCTAGATTCTATCGAAATATATAATACTCATGAATTGTTAGGATCGACACCGGAAGTTTATTTTGAGTGTAAAGGTGAAAATAGAACAAATTTGCCTGATGTGAAGAAGAAACATGAGCTCTATACCTTTAAGGGCGAAGAGTCTTGGCAGGTATATAACTACTGTATACTTTCTCGGTTTCTGAAATTAGTTACAGCATTTCTCAATTGAAAAAGTTATGCAGTTGCCTTGTAAATTTTGCTTTGTTTGGAAAAATATTAAATTTTTACCTCATTAACGTGAAGCCATCTGTGAAACTATTGACTTTTTTCATGTTTAGTCAATCAACTAACTACACCTCAATCTCGAATTTTTAGCAATTTTTAAGCTGACCTTCAGATGCGGATCCATGATTTGAATGGCATATTTGGGATTTTCTGACTCCACAATTCATTTGAATTTCTGGGTCCAGAACATATCATTTGTACATATCTAGGGTGTTGATTCTCCCACATTGGATAGGAATGGAGGACTTGGACTCCTTGTATGGCTTAGGTAAATGGTAATCCTCACCACATGGGCTAGCTTCTAGGGTTGAGGCCCAATGTTCATTTCTTTATGATGGTATCAGAGCCGGACTGATCCAATTCTTTGTTTCATCAATGTGGGCCCCCATAATATATTGTCCATGCCCCAGTTGGTAGGCCTGGGTTTGTTTGGGGGGGGGGGGTGTTATTCTTCTACATTGGATAGAGACATCATTTCTTTATTATGTTGTGTTTTTAACGCATATATATAGGGTCTATGACGAAACCAATGAGTAAATTAAACTGTTACACTGTAGATCCACTTCTGTTGATCGTCACCCTATAACAACCTTCTCTTTTGTTTGGACTTGAGATCGGCTATGCTTTGCACACTGGGAGTTAAGCTGACTTTGCTATTATGCCAAAATAGAATTATAAAACACATTAGAGAATAATAAAGCCGACGTTGTTATTCTACTGAGTTCGTGCATGGAATCCAATGCATGAACTCCTGTAAGCTCCATTCATACCCTCTATCGGCCAAGGAAGGTGCTACTGATCCCTGAATCGAGGGACGACGTGCTTTCAATCTCCTACATCTCCCTACCAAGCCCTTCTACCGCATGTACCCTTAAAGTAAATGATTCCTTAAGTACTCTTGCGAAATTGTTGGTTTATCATATTTCCATCTATCTTATTCTCTTGAAGTTATTTTTTGTATAATTTCAAAGAGAAGTGGAATATAATCAGATGTATCTTTTCAAACTTATTCCCTTTATGTAACAATGCCATTTGCGAAAACTACAATTTGCTCCTGCTTAAATTCATTTTGAGAACAGGAAATGCTAAAACAAAAAATTTTCTAACTATCTATAAAATGTGCTCTAGCAAAATCCTCTTTTTTCTTCCTTCAGGTAAACGCTGTCAATCAGAACTGAGCAAATCAAGTCCTATTTAGATGTACAGTTTCAGGAAAAAAAGTTCATCAATGTCTACCTAGAAGGTTAAATTATTTTAGTAGTAATTGCCCCTTTTAGTTGAGGTTACCTCCAGAGATATTTTTCTTCATGACTCTGTAATTGCCCCTTTATGTAACAATGCCATTTGCCAGTTACTACAATTTTCTCCTGCTTAAATTCATTTTGAGAACAGGAAAAGCTAAAACAAGAAATTTTCTAACAATCTATAAAATGTGCTCTAGCAAAATCCTCTCTTTTCTTCCTTCAGGTCAACTCTGTCAATCAGAACTGAGCAAGTCAAGTTCTATTTAGATGTACAGTTTCAGAAAAAAAAGTTCATCAATGTCTACTTAGAAGATTAAATTATTTTAGTAGTAATTGCCCCTTTTAGTTGAGGTTACCTCCAGAGATATTTTCTTCAAGACTCTGTATCAGCTAATCTGGAAGGGTTACTAGTCTCTTACCCCTCATTGAGGAGGAAAAGGTCTGTCGTAGAAGCAGATTCCAATGTAGACCTCGTCTCTACAGAAAGTCATTCTTCTTCAGCTGAGATGTCTCAGTATTCCACCGCTCAGTTGGTTGTAGTAATTTCTTCTTACAAAGTGCTTGATAACATTGGTTTAGTTGGGCTGATGTGGTTATGGGGAGTTCACTTGTTTGGTTCTCTTTACCTATGTTTTTCTCCTTCAAGGAGTAGAAGTTGGGATTAGGCTTAAAGGTTTTCCATTGTTACATGATGGAAGTATTTCCAAGAATCTTAAGCTAAAGTTAATGGTGGAAGGGAAATAAGAGAGAGCAGGGGATGAGATGTTGGCATTGCATGATGGGAAGCATATCAAGGGCATTTGCAGGCCTGGAAAGAGAAGTGCTAATTGACAGGGGATAGTTGTTGGGAGACGAGTTGCCTGGGAGCTGTACTGGTGGGCGGTGGCAATGGTATTGGCAGGTGAAGTTGGGAGATGGTAAAGAGGGGTTTCTGGGGGTGGAATTTCTTGGTTTTAACCTAGGCATAGGCACATAGCTGATCACGAAGGCAATAACCATTACCTACTCTACCATAGTAGTAAATGGATAAACTTTCAATTGTTTACATATATCTACCAAAAGATCTCTTGGAATGATGTGACATTGCTAGTGCGTGGGTGAATACGGGAGAGAACATTACAAAGTGGAACCGTCTCCCCTCCCCTCTCCCCCACCCCACCCCACCCCACCCCAAAAAGAATAATAATTATAATAAAAAGAGTAAAAGGAAAGGAAACTAAACAGTTGACCATCTAAAGGTTTTTTTCACAAGAAAGAGAACTTGCAACCAGGATGCAGAGCAGTGTATACAATCTTTCTTTTCAAAATTTCCTTCCAAGTCTTACTCCATGATACATAGGAATACTCATAGTAAAGTCAGACACTCCTCAGTAAGTTACAAGCCTACCTCATATGTGTGGCTGTCCGGCAGAAGAGACTCCTATCCTTAACTAACGATGTTGTTTTGTTTGCTTTTGTGCATCAATGGAAGAATTTAAAATTGTCTTCCATTTTTAGACTATTACTGTCGTAACTTGGAAGGTTTCTGAAGCAGCTTGCAAGCTTGTCTATGTCTGTTCTTTTAGAAGTTTACAAGTTTGCTGATCTTATGTGCTTGGCATAAGACATCTTCTTTCGGAAGCTGATGATGTTGCATTTTTATGTTTTTAGCCTCTGACAGAACTCGAAGAAAAGAAGTGCAAACGATGCGGGATATACGAGAAAGACTCATTTATAAAGCCTGATGATGTATTTGATGAGTGGGAGTTCTGTGCCTCTGATTTTACTAGAACTGATGGGAAGTATATTCATTTCAAGGAGAAAGAGTTCAATGCCACATTCTTGTGTCCAGACTGTGTCCCTCTTCAAGGTGGTGAGTATTCTATCTTCTTCTGTCTCCTCTTCTCCTCGGTTAATGCGGTGCATTTCGTGTAACTACAATTGACTTGAGGCTATTTGACATTTTACTGCACATAAACTCATACATGCTCTAAAAAAAAAAACTCATAAATGCTCTAACATATAGTTCCAATATCAAGTATCTACTGAAAATCATTTATGTTCTCTAAGATCTCTCCTTGCTGATCAACATAAGCATCTAAATAAATGTACCCCAATCTCCGCCCCGGGGCTTTGATTTATTGGTAAGGATGCAACTAGTTGTGGCAAAATAGTTAAAAGAAAATAGTTATCCACCCATATTATTCATTAAAGTGGGTTGGATAATGAACTTTTTTTTAAAAACAGGTCAAATATGGATAAGAACCATATTATCCCTTAGAAAATGGTTAACCGGTTCAACTTTTTATTTATAAAGCCTCAAATTGGAGGTTCCTCAAAAGTGATAATATTCAGGAGTCGTGGATAATATGGATATTCATATTATCCGTTGTATAACCCGTCTTTTATATCCGTATTAAATATGGGTCGTGGCAGATAATTTATTCGTTTTGCGTTACACGTTTTCTACCCACCCACATCCAACCCGACCCGCCAGTTTGTCACCCCTAGATGCAACGTAGAATGTGTGGAAAGACGCATCTCTAACCCTGCCACTGACAAGAGGACTTGTATTTTAGTAGGAGCACGATAGAGGGGCGGTCTATACAATCCGAGTTTTCAAACATGTGGGTCAATTGGAGTTGGCCATAACTCACAGTCGAGTTGTCGATTAAACCCCCCCCCCCCCCCAAGAAAAATAGTATCCCAAACTTTTGGAAGATCTGTAGTGCTTCTCGGAAAGAAAGCAAATAATAAGAAGAAAAAGGCTTTGGTGGGTAAATTGTTGAGTTTCAGTGTTATGTAAGATTTGGGCTCCTCTAATTGGCGCTGCAATTAAAAGACGTGAGTACCACCCTACCTTAACTAAGGGGCATCAACACAGACGTTAATGAAAATGGTTTGGCATTTTTCCTAGTTCTATAATTGAATTATTTGCTTCTTAAAAGAAACTGAATAAATGGAAGGTTGCACTTCCCTTGCAGACTATTATGATGACGAGTTGGATTTCCGGCGATCTTTGTTCTGAATGACATTTCATTATGTCCCCCCTGATATCCCTTTTGCACTGAATCCTTGGTTAATCTTTAAAATTAAGTTTATTATATGACCTATTGTGACATTGTTGGTGAGATAATCCAATTTAACGCGCATTAAATCCACAAGTAATTAACTTATTTGTGCAACAAAATTCTTGTATTTATTCTTCCCACATGGATGCTTGTCCTTTTGTAAGGATGCTCTATAATTTGTTCTGTATATTTGGTTACTTATGGTGTGTCATTGCATGGTTTCTCTGTAGCTTCAAATCACTCAGCTGGCTCGCAAACGAAGGGAAAGGGAATGCACTGGGCTCTAGTGCTGCTTATCTGTGTGGTAGTGTCAACTTTTGTAGTTCTTGTAGCAGTGACTGCCTACAAATATTGGCAAAAGAGAAAAAAGCAACAAGATCAAGCTCGATTCTTGAAGCTGTTTGAGGATAGCGATGACATAGAGGATGAATTGGGCATTGGACCACTTAGTCATGTCATTTAGGGAGAAAAATAAGTGCATCCTCTTCTTGGTATACGTGAAACACTTGTACATGTTTTTTGTTTTCAAAATTTTCTTGGAAGGAACTATCGAGACAGTTGTATAGTGTAACTTTAACAGAGTGTGAGAGGAAGAGAGAGAGAGAGAGATTGTGTAAAGTCATCGTACTGTAAGAGAAATGTTGAACTGGTCTTTGATCCTGAAAAAGAAAAATAGTTAGTTTGCTTAAAAAAGTTGGACAGCCAAGGTCGTTTTTAGTGAAATTAAATAGTGTAATTGCTTGTGGACTTTGGCTTGGCCTTAATTGGCAGGTAAAGTATAAGTGTTGTGGATTTGCTGCTGTGAGTATTATAGTGGATCCATTCAATTTAATTGTCTTATTTCACCCTTATAAATGTGATGAAAATCACCAAATAAAAAGTTATACATTTTCTTAAATTCAAAAAGTTTTGAGAAAAAAAAAAAGCAAAATAGAAAAGGCAGATTACAAGAGATCCAAGATAATGCATTCTTGCTAGTAGGACTGCGTATACGTACTTATAGAGCCACGTATTCTTATACCCAAAAATAAGTAAATAGATGAACCAAGTTTCAACTAAATGGGTGATGACTGATCTTTTGACTACGGACTGTAGAGTTATAGGGATGCTTAGGTTCAGAGTAGATGAACATCCATACCTAAAGTAATCAAAATCCAGAATAATAAGAAAAGAATTTAGGTATTGCTTAAGAAAATGAAAAATTATTATAATAATACATTTCTATCAAGTGAAAATAATGGCAAAATAGAAAAATTGATTTCGTAAAGAAGTGAAAACGTGTGCAGTAGAGATTAGGAATATTTTGGTCACCACATTATCCACTTGGAAGTGAAATTCAATAAAAATTAGACAGATTAGAGCCATTTGTAACCAATACACACAAGTAGTATTAGTGGCTTCGATATTAGTAACACGCAATAAGTAGCAAAGTCCAAACCTTAGCGTCATCTTTTATGCTTTCTTACGTTCGATATCAAAATTCTCATAGGCACAGTCAGAATTTTTAGTTTATGAGTTCTAAATTTTAAAACGATGACTTCAAATCTTAAATACTGAGTTCTAAATTTAATATTTATATATATTTAATGGATTTTTTAACATAAAATATATTGTTTGAGCAAAAGCAACTGGGTTTAACCAAAATATAACTCGGCCCTGCCAACTGCCCCAAATAATCAGAATTTTTTATTCTTAGAACTCGACCCCTCCCAATTAGTTCTTCATTCTTGTATACTTCTCAGTCTAGTAAAAGAAGATGTTTCCTTTTGAAATTTAATCAACTGATACGGTTCCAGTTATTATCATTTACTCTAATCACTTGAAAGGAATATATTAGGTTAGAAAAATAGTGGTTGAAATTTGCTTCTTTACTTTAGCCTGTGAACCTTCCTCTAAAGAGTGGTGTACAAGAAACTTTGGTTTGTTGCACTGATGACTCTAAAAATATTGTACTATATTTCTACGCGAGTTTATGTTCTGTGCACTGAAATATATATTTATTTTTTTACACAATCAGATTACATTGACCCAAAACCAACAAGTAGCTCGTCCATATCAAGCCTGATATAGTAGCGTGAAAATATAAAGTAATAACATGCTATAACGAGTCAAATTTGCACAAAGTGTAAGAGTGCATTACACTGTTAAAAAAGGACAGCCCGGTGTACTAAACTCCCGGTATGCTCGGGGTTTGTGGAAATGTCGGCGTCGGACCACAAAGGGTCATGATATGCAACCTTACCATGCATTTCTGCAAGAGGCTGTATCCACGGTCAAACCCGTAACCTCCTGATCATAGCAACTTTACCATTTAAATCAAGGCTCTCATTCGATACATTACACTGTCGGTGTATATGAAAACCCTTTTTTAACTATCTTTACTTTATGTTTGGTATGCCTTCACCTATCTACATCACAAATGGCAGAGATAATATACCCAAGTTCCTATATTCTTACAAGAAATCTCTCAAGGTAGAAATAGACCTTAGTAGTAGATGATGTAAATTACTTATACTTATTCAATGGAAGGCATCCAACTTGTCACCTACTGACCTTACTTTATTAACATTTTCAAACCTCACATCACACGAAAAACATAGCCTTGACATTATATTCTAGTACAATGGTAACAACAAAGATATTCACATAGCAAAAATACAAAGAGAAAGTGACTAAATATGAAGAAAATTTGTTGAAAAACCTTCCAAACATCATCACTCCAACTACACTTTTCCCTTTCTATTTAGAGTGTGTTCTTATGCAGCCATTGATCACACCAAACACCCTTTGATCAAACATGTCTAGTCTTGGTGGAGGCGACGACATGTCTTCAGCCAGTGATCTTCCATTTTTAGGTCCAAGATCAACAATGGATCTTCAAGAATTCAGTAGAAAACCAAGACATAATGTCTCTGTCACACTAGGTGAACTATTGAAACGCGTTGGCGACTCTACTGAGGAACATTACAACAATAATTCCCTTGAACTTGGAAATCACTACTCCAATATTGCTTCTCCATCTTCATTTCCCTTTATTCTTTCCTTTCACAATCTCAGCTATAGTGTTAAAGTTAAAAGCAAAATGTCACTTCCCAAGTTCTTGAGACGCGGCAATAATGACAACGAGTTGCTAGGCGATAACTTGAAGATGTTGTTGAATGATATATCAGGAGAAGCAAGAGAAGGTGAAATCATGGCTGTACTTGGAGCTAGTGGTTCGGGAAAATCTACGCTGATCGATGCACTAGCAGATCGAATATCAAGAGAAAGTCTAAAAGGGACAGTAACTTTAAATGGTGAAGTTCTTGAATCAAAACTTCTTAAAGTTATCTCAGCATATGTTATGCAAGATGATCTCTTGTTTCCAATGTTAACCGTTGAAGAAACACTCATGTTCTCAGCCGAGTTTCGTCTTCCAAGGACTTTATCTAAGTCCAAAAAAAAGGCTAGAGTTCAAGCATTAATCGATCAATTAGGCCTTACAACTGCTGCTAAAACAGTGATTGGAGATGAAGGCCATAGGGGAGTTTCTGGTGGTGAACGAAGGCGTGTTTCTATTGGCATAGACATAATTCACGACCCTATTGTCCTTTTTCTTGATGAACCAACTTCAGGACTTGATTCAACTAGTGCATATATGGTTGTAAAAGTCTTGCAAAGAATTGCACAAAGTGGTAGTATTGTGATCATGTCAATTCATCAGCCAAGCTATAGAATACTGAGTCTTTTGGACCGTTTGATCATCCTGTCGCGTGGAAACACAGTCTTTACTAGCTCTCCTTCAAGTCTACAACAATTTTTTGCTGAATTTGGAAATCCAATACCAGAAAATGAAAACAGGATAGAGTTTGCTTTGGATTTCATAAGAGAACTTGAAGGACTTCCAAATGGAACCAAGAATTTAGTGGAGTTCAACAAAACATGGCAAAGGAAAAAAACTTCAAATAGTAGCAACTTCTTTTACAATGGAACAAAACCATCTCTCAAAGATGCTATAAGTGCAAGTGTTTCAAGAGGGAAATTAGTCTCAGGAGCAACAAATATCGACCCGAGTCTTTCTTCTTCAAATGTTCCAAAATTTGCTAATCCATTTTGGGTTGATATGGTTGTGATAGCCAAAAGATCAATGCTGAATTCCATGAGAATGCCTGAGCTATTTGGTATGCGTTTTGGCGCTGTTGTTGTTACTGGTGTTATACTAGCCACTATATTTTGGAAATTGGACAATTCACCAAAAGGGGTTCAAGAAAGGGTAGGATTTTTTGCCTTTGCAATGTCCACAACTTTTTATACATGTGCTGAAGCAATCCCAGTTTTTCTTCAAGAAAGGTACATTTTCATGAGAGAGACTGCTTATAACGCTTATCGTCGTTCCTCTTATGTTGTTTCACATGCCATTATCTCAATTCCTTCCATATTAGTCCTCTCCATTGCATTTGCTGTCACAACTTATTGGTCTGTTGGATTAGCCGGTGGCGTTTCAGGTTTCCTTTACTTCTTGCTTTTTATGGTTGCCTCATTTTGGGCTGGAAGTTCATTTGTCACATTCCTTTCTGGTGTCATATACAATGTTATGATGGCTTACACGGTTGTTGTCGCGATCTTGGCTTATTTCGTGTTGTTTAGTGGCTATTTCATTAGTCGTGATCGAATCCCACCTTATTGGATATGGTTTCACTATATGTCCTTAGTGAAATATCCTTATCAAGGTGTGTTACAGAATGAATTTGATGATCCTCTTGAGTGTTTTGTAAAAGGTATTCAGATTTTCGACGGTTCGCCTTTGAGGGCTGTACCTGAGCAGTTGAAGATCAAGTTGCTGCACAACATGAGCAAGACATTGGGAATGAACATAACAAGTTCAACATGTTTGACAACAGGAGCAGATATATTGAAACAAACTGGTGTAAATGACTTAAACAAATGGTCTTGTTTGTGGATTACTATTGCTTTGGGGTTTTTCTTTAGGTTTCTCTTCTATTTTGCTTTAGTCATTGGAAGCAAAAATAAGAGAAGGTGAAAAAACTTTGAGGGGCATAAATATTTATTAGTTTCTGTTTTGTGTCTTAATTTTAATTGAGCAACTTATTTTTCCTTTGTTTTTCTTAGGCATTATGCTTATTTCCAAATGTCCAAATCTTGTTTAATAATGTTCATTAAGTTGTATTCAGATGGTTAGCTTTGGATATTGTTGGTTTTGCTATTTTGTGAGAATAGTATTTGCATGTATTCTTCTTACCACAATCTATTCATTTGGTAAGTGTATTTTTATAATCATCTGGGATATGATATATATCAAAGGGAGCATCGGAGTTTCGTTGGTCTATAGGTCCTGTGTTCGAATCGTGGAAGGAACAACCAATATGCTTGCATTAATTAAGGTAGGCAGACTACACCACACCCCTTAAGTGCAGCCCTTTTCCGGACTCTGCGTGAACGCGAAATATCTTGTATACCGGACTATCCTCTTTTTAATTTCTTATAGATATTATAAGAAATCAACAACACTTTGCTTCACATTGGAACTCAAATTCTCTTAGCATGATCAAATGTTACTTGTGGTAGAAAAAGGTCCTTTTCTTATGTACATATCTACATCTTTTCCTTAGAGAAATTTTAAGCAAATATAAGAATGACATGAAAGCATCACTGGCTTAGGAGTTAACTAGCATAGCATCTATAGGTAGTTTTAGACAATGAGATTCAAATTCTTAATAGGTTAACTTCTATAACATTAGTATAAAAGGGGTTTTTACATGTCTCTGGTCATTTGAAGTATAGTTATGGATAACTTACTCACAATAAGTGGAACTAGTTGCCCAATTGGAAGCTTGGTCAATCAAGGTATAAGCAACAACAAACATCATTTATGTGTATTTGACCAATTAGTTGTCTTTTATTTGACAACACTTGGTAATGAATTTTATTTCTTTAGACGTTACGATTGAGTCATCTAAGTAAAAATTGTACGGCGTGACTTATTTAGTCACTCCTATTTAATTTATACCATTTTTCAAAAAAGTGTTAATTTGTACCCATTTTTTAAACAACTTCAGACCCTTTTCTCCTGATTCATTTTCTTCTTCTTCTTCCTCCTCTTCTTCTGTTGCTGCTGCTGTTGGTGTTGCTATAGAACTACAGTTCATGGGATGATTACCATAAGTATGTTTATTTGATTATTTATAAAATAAATTATAAATAATTACGTAAGTTAGTAGACAATAATTTGTGAATATTTCTACGTAAGGGAAGTTTAAGGTCATATTTTGCAATTCTTTTCATGATACTTTTGTTCTTTTCACGTTTATTGTTTCCAAAATTTATGATTTAGATACTGTTGACAATCTGATTATTTAATCGTAGTAATACACTATAAAAGAATAAGGTGATTATTTATCTAGTATGTTAGAAATTTTTTTCAAAAACTTCTGCTTATATAGCGATGGAGTTTTACAAATGAACTAAATAACTTCAGCATTTTCTGCTAAAGTTTTTTAAAAAGCTTTATGACAAAATAATGAATCCAGGACAAAAAAACTTCAGTTTATTTAATGCTGAAGCTTTTACAAATGAACTAAATAGGCGAAATAGCATCGTGGCTACTTAAACTTGCATTCATCTTGCAACTTTCCTATTTGAACACTCCTACTTGATAAATTGGGTATTATAAACGCCTCTAGCAATGCATGATCCTCAACTACGCTAACAAAGATGACATATCATATTTTAAGCCTGTTATTGTTTGACACGTGTAATAAGTATGTCCCATTTTATAAGAATTAATTTTCAAAATTTAAAATTCTTTATCGTACTCTTTTCTCCCATAAGCATCCTTTCATCACTATGGAAATACAACCGGAAAATCACCGAATTTCGCCGATAAAATCTCTTAAACTATTATCATTTAAATGCCTCTATGAAAATTCTCCTTCATTACTTCTCCCCCATAATCATCTTCTCGCTCAAACCACCATATAAATATTGGCATAAAAATACCAGTGCTTCATTTCTTTGACACGGACATTAAACTAGATCAGAGAACATGAATGTCATGCTAGAAAAAAAGAAGTCACCGGAAAAATTGAGTCCCTATCCTCTTCTAATTATCGCTTTTTCCTTCTCGAAATTATTGAAATCATTCAAAGACCAGATCTAAAAAGAAAGATGCTAGACGAAATACTTTAGCCGGTCGTCTTCTTCGGTGGTATTATAAAAAAAGATCCAAATCTCAATTTACACAATAGAGAAATTATCAAAAAAGCAAAATTGCTTTGAATATTTTTTCCTATTTCTTGATTTCAAGCCTTTTGACAGAGACCCATATCAATGAATTTAGGAACCCAAACCATTCTGTGAATTATAAAGTTGAGAACTTTATTAATTAGTGAAGAAAAGAGAAGAAAGTGACAAAAATAATTCTACTAAACAAGTGTCTTTGAATCTGGATTTGATTAGTATCAATTAAATTATTCCTACTCTGATGTTGAAACAAAAGTTGGACGAAGTATGGGATGAAAGAGAAGAGGGTAAAAGAGGTGTTAGGAGAAACACGAAGAAACATGGGTCCTTTTGCTTTTTTTCCCCTTTTTATTGTCCTTTTTGTTCTTTTATAAAAATAATAAAAAAAAAATGCGAGCTACACGCCTAATAGCAGTGATGTGCACGCATTATTGCTACGTAGATCTACATCTCCTTCACAAAGGCATGATCAGTGGTCAAATATGTTTATTAATTAAAGGAATCACGAGTACGAGTGATCAAATGACAATTTAAACTTCATGAATGAACTTTCAAATGCCCTATAAGTGTAAGTGGCCAGTAAGCCATTCCGCCAACTAAATAACTTCAATATCTTCTGCTGAGGTTTTTGGAAAAGCTTTACGACAAAACTAATAAATTCAGGACAAAAAAACTCCAGCTTATTTAGTGTTGAAATTTTTACAAATGAACTAAATAACTTCAGCATCTTCTACTAAAATTTTTGAAAAGGCTTAATGACAAAACTTATGAATCCATGACAAAAAACACTTCAGCTTATTTAGTGCTGAAGTTTTTACAAATGAAATAAATAACTTCAGCATCACAAAACTTCAGCTACTAGAATGCTTAAGTTCAACAATTACAAATAATAACTTTCACAAATAGAGAAGAAAACTTTAGCACTAGAATTCTTAAGTTCATAAATTACAAATGAAAACTTAAGCACACTTGGTTCAACAATTTTTGCTATTTCAGGCTCCTCTACTAGACTGCTGAAATTTGCGGTAAAAATAGCATGGTATAGCTAGTTTTGGACTGCTCATTCAAAAATAGCCAACGTTTACGAAGTCAATAAAAACTAGTCACTATTTTGCTGCAACAAAGACCGATCCAGCATAATATACTGGAGCTCGGTGCACCAGTGTATGAACTCCAGCATAATATGCTGGACCGATATACTTTGCTGACTTCAGTATAATATACTGGAGATTGGAGCACCGACGCTCCAAATTTTAGTATATTATACTGGACCAGTATACTTTGCTGGAACTCCAGTATATTATGATGGAGTTCTAGTATAATATACTGACGTATTTTCTGGGTTTTGAACAGTATTTTCGCTCAGATTTATCTTTACATGAAAAGTGGCTAAAATTTGATTACTTTTAAAGTTGAGCTATTTTTGAATGACTAGTTGTAAATCTGGCTATTTTTAAATTTCTCCCTCCGTAATTGCCTTTGCTACTTCTGGCCCGTATGCTGAAGTTACGCGAAAAAGTAGGTACACTTACAATGTTTTTGCAAAATAGGTATAAGTTAAAACGTGACCCAAAAAACGGGTATAGATACAATTGCCCCGTTAACTAATGAGTATTATTCTTTTCAAAATTAATTCATCAATTATTTCCCGAAGTTAACAATATATGTTTACTGTCAACGATAGGAATATTAACCTTTATGTATACAAAACAAGTTCTTTTTTTTATTTATAAGTTAATAATACTATGCGATAAAATTCGTTTCGTTAGAGGTTAATTAGGACTAGATTATAAAGCCAACTAATCAAAAAAGCATGTTTCAAAGGTTAATTAGGACTAGATTATAGAGCCAACTAATGAAAAAAGCATGTTTCAAAAATTACGTAGAAGTGTAAAATGTGTGCTCTGAATAAAATATATCCTATCCTCATTTCATAACAACAATCAAAGTGGCGCAGCGGAAGCGTGGTGGGCCCATAACCCACAGGTCCCAGGATCGAAACCTGGCTTTGATATAAAAGAGTAGATTTCCAAGTTTTTTGTTTTTGTTTTAAAATTTATTTTCGATTTTCGATTTTCATTTTTGGGCTTAATAAATGGGCCTGTAAACCATGAATTTTGGGCCACAATATTTTTTAACCTTTCGATATACAACAGCAAATCTGGACCGTTCCCTTTCTGTCGGTTCAACCAAGATAAACGCCCGATTATAAATACTATGTTATTTTACACATAACTAGAAGGGTCTCCTCTTTTTACAAAACAGGGTTTCAAAGAAGCAGCCAGCAGTGTTACTAACGAATTTCGCCCTTCAGGTAATTCTTTTTCTTTCTTTTATTCGTTAATTTTAAGCTTTCTCTGTTTATCCATGGTTTTAAAGATTGTTACAAGAAAAAGAAATTGTTTTTTTTAATTCATATTTGTGATGTGCCCTAAAATTGTTGTAATACTCTATTTGTTTTATTTGTATAGGTTAATTCTTTTTCTGTTGTTGTGAATTGTGCTTAAATGTTAGTTCTAGGTAGTATTGGCTCTTTCGTGTCACAGTGGACCCAGTAAAAATCTGAAGTTTAGCCTTTAAATACAAAATTTTTTATTCTGTTGTGGGGTTAGATTAGGTTGAAAGGGCTTATGATTTCTTGCAGTTTTCTTAAACAGTTGATGAATTCTAGCATTCATATTCTTCTTTTTGGCCCTTTGCCCTTAACATTGTTGATTATGGATTTTTATTGAGACTGGATTGGAAAAGGCTCATGATTTTCTAGCAATGGGAACTTGTGGTAGTTGTTTCTGATTACTTTGTATGTTTTCTTGGTTGTTTTTTTGGATAGAGCTGAGTTTCAATTTGACATGCATGCTTTTCTCCATCCGCTGTATGTACCTATTGGAGGTGCAAGCTTTCGATGTAGGAAAAAAAGTTATAGTTTACTCTTTTCTTTATACATATTGTTGAGCTGCTGATATCAGTTTCTGGGAAGGGGAAATTTGCTACAAGGAATATGTTAGGATCTTTTTATATGGAATGTTTTGGTAGTATTACTCCCGGAAAGCTTATCTTATTGGCTGATAAAGCAGCATATGGGAGGAGGTATTACTTAGGCAAATTGGTTGAGAAAATTCAGTATTGTCCCTAAAATCTAACTAGTTTTGTCAGCCTCTGCTTGACTTGTGCGAAGTTGTCAGGTTGGACAGAGTTGGTTTCTTTTTTTTTTTTCTTCTCTTTTTGAAGAGCTTAAACAGATTTGTTTATGCATGATTTATTTCTGTGGATTGGACTTTACCCTTCCAAAAGCGTGTCAGTGAATTCAAGTCCTTCTTGGCTCAAATAAGTTTGCATTACTTTTTGGGTTTACATTAGTTTCCACATTATTTTAGAGAATGGCTCAATGTGCTAGTTTTGATTTCTTGTTTTCTTTTTGGGGTTATTAGCCAGCAATAGTGCTGCTTTAGATTACCTTTTGGCATGCTTGACTTAGTCATTAATCTTCATTCTGTGCATGTTTTCAGTTTGAAAATCGTGCTGTAAAGATGCCTCGTTATGATGATCGGTCGGGAAATAGCACTCGTCTCTATGTGGGCCACTTGTCTTCACGGACCCGTTCACGTGATCTGGAGCGTGTATTCAGCAAATATGGGAGGTAATTCTTTTTCCATAATCTTCGTGCATCATGCATTTCTTTGAATAGGTCACCACATTATACATTGCTTTCTTACTGCTTTTAATGTTTGCCAGTTCTCATTGAGCAACTGAAATTGCAGAAGTGCAGGGATAAATTATTATTACGACCATGTTATGTTTTCTTGATCTTCCTAGAAAACCTTGGGTAGTCTTTTCCTTGTGTTGTTGTCCAAAGGCAGACCCTGGATTTTGTGCAAGCAGGTTCAATCTTAGAATTAGAATATTTGTCAAGTGGGTTCAAATAAAATATTAATGCAAAATGTACGCAGATTTAATCGTAATTTATACATATACACATTATTGTTTTTGGATGAAGCGGGTTCAGCTGAACCTGCTTGCCACCACGTGCGTCCGTCACTGTTGTTGTCTAATGGGCACTTTGTCCATCTAGCCTAAGTTCAACTCATTACTACCCAAACTGCTTCTTCTTGAAGTTGCTCCATTTAAATAGAATTGAAGAACAACTTTCCTTTTGTCCTTGAGATTCTTAATACCTTAGTGTTTTAGTTTGAGATCTCAAATCCATGTATAATCTTTGCTTGTTAAATTGGAAGAGGGTGCAGACGGAGATATTTCTGCTCTCCTTTTCTCATTTTTTTTCGTTTTTTATTCCTTCATTTTTTTCATTGGTCTGTTCTTTGGACCAATTTATATGATATGCTAGATGATAGTTTCATGCTCTTTGTTTCCCTGTATTTGTATGTCATAAAGCTCTAGTTCTGATCTTTTTCTGATCTTGGACAATAAATCATAGTTCTCTGTGGGAACTCCTTAGAATTGCACAACTGGTTTAAGCACACTAGCAGGGAGTGGAGGTTTACATTTTTAAGTCTCCCATCTCTGTGTTGGAATTTCCTTCCAAGCATATGTATTACTCGGGTATCTTATCAATTATTATATATAAAGGAAAATGTGTTCCAGATGCTTGTGAGTTTAACTTGAATGATCTTGTTGACGGTTTATAGGCATTTGCCTGGCCCGAAGGTCAATCTTGAGAGGGTGGCCTTGGTGGAATTGATGGAAAGTCTTGCCGGGTTTTAGGAGACTTCGGTGATTCTTTCTGTAATGGCCTTGGTGGAGTCTTGCCCGGTTTTAGGAGACTTTGGTGGTTCTTTCTATAATGTCTTTGCGTATTTTTATGGAATTCCAACAATCTCAAACTGGTGTTTAGTTCGTCTTGAGGGGCAAGTGTTCATGCACTTCCTGTGCTTAAGTAAGTAATGATGGCCTTACTGTTTCTGGCAACCATTTCCGCAGAGTACGTGATGTGGACATGAAGCACGACTATGCCTTCGTAGTATGTATCCTCTCTTTGATTTCCCTCTCTATCTAATGGTGTTATTGTTTTCGTTACTTTCTTCGTTTGACCCCCTAACCATCCCTGCCCCCCCAAAAAAACTTTTGTTTGCCACACAATGTGTTTCGAACAGGAATTTAGTGATCCTCGAGATGCTGATGATGCAAGATACTATTTAGATGGGCGGGACGTTGATGGCCGCCGCATAATTGTGGAATTTGCTAAGGGAGTAAGTATTCTGTACTATATTTGCTGGAATTCTCCTCCCTGTCAATTCGCTGTTTCTGATAAACCCCCTGCTCCCCGCTCTTCTGTGTTTTTGTACTGTCATATATTATCTTCTATTTACTCCACCTTAAGTTGATTGATTTGTAGATGCTGAACTTCTTATTGCTCTCTGCCCCCCCCCCCCCCCCCCCCAAAAAAAAAAAAAAACACACACCACTAAAAAATAAATAACGCCCATGAAAAGAAAAGAGAGGCCTTTCTTGTTTCAACACACCGTCAGATTTCCTTCCTTGTTTAACAAAAATGCGCCAAGTGTAGTTCATTGCCGCCTTATTTTAATAAAGTAAGTTGCTGAACTCCGTCTTTGATTAATCCTTTTAGCAATTAGTTTTGGTGAAGTAACATCCATGACTCACCTGTGATCTGTCAGTTCAGACTTCTGATAATGGTTTTTCCCGTAGGTGCCACGTGGACCTGGTGGTTCGCGTGAGTATCTTGGCAAAGGACCTGCTCCTGGGTCAGGCCGCTGCTTCAACTGTGGCCTTGAAGGTCACTGGGCTCGAGATTGCAAAGCTGGGGATTGGAAGAATAAATGTTATCGGTGTGGAGAAAGAGGCCATATAGAAAAAAAATGCCCAAATAGTCCTAAGAAACTCAGGTACTTGAACTCCTGGGAAGCATTGCCTTCTCTATTTTCATCCCTCCTAATATTTTTTCCTTTCTGTTTCTTGACTTTGTTATGTTCATTGCAGTCGACGGGATCGGAGCTACTCACGGTCGCCTGTCAGGTCACGCTCACGTTCACGTTCTCCTCGTCGTCGAAGTTACAGCAGAAGTCGCAGCTATAGGTGAGTATTTTCTTGTTGTTTTACTGTGCTTTGCAAACATTAACTGGTGTTTGCCCATGGCCTCACCTGCAAAGGTGCAGTTTTTGCATGTTGAGGTTTGGCCATCAGTATTAGCAAATATTGAACTTCATCCTCTTTGTTTTCTTCTTTCAGTCTGTCAAGATCTCCTGCTCCAAGAAGAGGGAAAGTTGACATAGAGAAGAGGTCAAGAAGCTACAGTAGGAGCCCTGAGCCAAGGAAGGCTAGTCCAAGTCCTAGTCCGAGTCCTCCACCGAAGACAAGGAAGCACAGCCCAACACCCGAAGAGGGAAGCCCTATGGAAGCAACGAGGACGACGACCAGAGAAGAAGGTAGCTATAGCCAAAGCCCCAGAGAGAGAAGTGCGAGTCCTTCAAGTCCTAGACGAGGGGATAGCCCTGCACCTGAAAGGGATCAGGACAGCCCTGCTGAAGCTAACGGTGGAAGTCGCAGCCCGAGTCCCAAGTACCAGAGGAACCGTGCAGATGATGATGAGGATGAAGGTGAGTATAATAACCAACGGTCTGGCAGAGAGAGTGAGTCACCTTGAGCTGTGTTTAGGGATTCGTAACGAAGCATCTTCTTGTTGAAGTTGCTGTATGCAAGCAACTTGGTTGATCTTTCTGAATGGATTTTGTCTAGGCTGGACCTTGTGATGCCCGAATGAGATATACTTGAAAAGAATTTGACTCTATCCTTATTTGGTACTGTTAGTATAATAGTTGGTGTTTGATGATTTCCTGTCTCATTCATATAAGCTGTTACTGGTGCTGTTACTTCTCACAAAAATAATTTCCTTGACTGCACCATTTGATTGAAAGAGTTTGTCCTTTAATTAGTTTAAAGAAATTATTGCATATAGTACCTTCCGTGCAGCTTATTAATATGTTTAGAATTCGATGTCAAGATTTAAATTTTACATGATAGTGTGCTGTATTACACTACAGAGTGGAGTACTGATGAAATTAATCGTTTTGATACTCCTATAGTCTTTCAGTTTGTCATTCTTTTTGGAAACAGTGGAACGGAATTCACAGTATTAAACAAGAGATTTGGCTAATTAATTTGAAAAGTATTTTTAAGCAATAATTTATTGTTTGTGTTGAAAAATACTTAACAATTTTGTGTTTGTGTTTGATCAAGTTTTTAAGAAGTGCTTCTAAGTATATTTTTCTTGAAAGTGGTTCTCAAAAGAAGTTAGTACTTTTTTCTGCTTCACATCAACAGTATTTTTTTCACTCTTAAAAGCTTGGTCAAATACTTTTACTTTGAAAAAAATATTTTTTTTTTGGAAGAAAAGAGTATTTTTCAACATGGAAAAGCTTGGCCAAACAGGCTAAGTCAATTCGCCGCAGAAGTAAAATGGAATAACCTCTGGTGATTTTGCCAGTGCCATACAGTACTCGTAGTAAAACCTACACTATGCGCCAAAGAGGAGAAGATAAAATGAGGAAATAATTTGCTATGACCAGTTACAAAACAATTTTAGTAATATTTCCTGTGTTTAATTTACCGATTTCATCTCCCCAATAAAATAACTTCGAACATTTGCACACAAGGTTCTCTATTGTTCGATAGTATGTTCAAAATTACAAAAACCTGAAAACTACGCCGGATAGCCTTTTTTTTATGACTACTGTTTAAATTTTGAACTTGTTAAGAAAAGTCTTGAAAAAATAGCCTCCATTTGAAGCACACTAGTCAGAATTTTTGGAAACCGAACTTGGCAATCAATAGAATATTGAAGGACTAAGAATAAGGTCACAATGCTCAAAATCCTAGAGATTGTCATGATTTATGGTAAAAATCCTCGTGATCACTAAGGGAGTTACTCGTTTGGTATGAAAGGAAAAATATTTTTCAAAAAATATTTTTAATTTTTTCATGTTTGGTTGGCTTAAATATTTTGGAAAATATTTTTCTTATCGATTTATTTTTTTTCAATTGGAGCAAAATATTTTCCTTATCAAAAGAAGGGAAAATATTTGCCAAAATTTCCTTCTCAACCTTTCTCACCCTCACCAACCCACTCCAACCCACCCACCCCCTCTTCAAAAAAAAATGTTTTTTTTTTAAATTTTAATTTTTCCGTTACCATCCACCCTATTACCCCTCCACCCCCTTTCCCCCCTTTCCAAAAAAAAATATTTTTTTACCTTAATTTTTTTTTTTTTTTTTGCAATTTTAAATTTCTGTTTTTTCATTTTTCTACACCACCCAGCCCCCACCCCTACCTTCCTACCTTAACCCCCCCTCGCACAATTTTTTTTTTGTAATTTAAACTTTTTCGATTTTTCGTTTTATTGCCTCCCGAGCCCCAGCCCCAGCCCCACCTCCTGCCACCCTCCCCCTAAAAAAATTTGAAATATATATTTCAGTTTTTAATTTTATTATTTATCGATTTAAAGGCTCAAAATTCTACAAGTTCCGAAATTATAAGTTCGGAGGTTTGTGTGTTTGGAAGTTTACGGGTTTAGGAATTATAAAGTTTACAGGTTAAAAAATACGCGGTTTTTGCATTAAAAAGTAAAGCATCACATTAGGTCCTTTAGAATGTGTCAATTTTTAGAGACTTCGGGAAGGGTGGGGGAGGTGGGAGGGGGAGGGGTGAAGAGAGTTGCGTAAAAAGTATTTTCCTAAAAAAAATACTATTTTCTACTCTCAACCAAATAATAAAAAATATTTTTCGGAATTCTTTTTTCACTTACCAACCAATCAAGAGAAAATAAGTGATAAAACCATTCACTTTTCATGAAAACATTTTCTAATAAAATATTTTCCATGGAAAACATTTTCATTTGTACCAAACACACCCTAAATGTTTTCACCCTAAATATCTTACTGAAATTTTTGTGAGCGTGCTTTAAAATCTAAAGCCATACTATTTTTCTAAAATTTCTGTTACTAGGGTCAAGAAAATTAACAATACCACAAAAGTATCTTGGTTTTGTTGTTGGAAATTTTACCACCTATAGAATAGGTTAGTACCCTATTTATAATATATAAATACCTTTTTAAGATTTTACATAATATAATAACCTTTTTTATTTTGTAGCAAAAAATTTAAGTTTAATACTTTCCTATATTTAAGCCTTATTAGATGGTACAAAATATTTTTCTCTCACCAATTTATGGTATAACTCCCGTTTTTCGTGAAATGACGCTGCTTAATACAACTTAATACAACTTAATATACCTAAATACATATTTACCTTCCCATGATTTGCGCTGAAACGTTACTTTTTTCCCGCTTAATACAGCTTAGTACAACTTAATATACCTAAATACATATCATGATTTACAGGAATCCCTGTTTGTGCGGCGTCATTTCATGTTGTATTATTGAATACAATTCGTTTAATACACTATATACATTATAAAATAACGTAAAACATATCTATATCACATAATATAGGAAATGGTTTCTATTTATTACTAATTAGGTCTTAATGAATACCTTTGCCAATTTCCTTGCAATCCAAGTCCACCACAAATATATTGTGCCAATATTTCCAACATCCAAGGTGATGACTGTTGTAGAAATGACAATATATAGCTATTTTAATGGGCTGCTATTTATTAATTAGCTAGTATATCTTGAATTTTAACTTTTCGGGAGAAAAATGTTACGATGTTACGGTTTTTAATTTAAAATTTTAGAACATAATACGTACTGGTTAATCTCTAAATACCATCTTTGAAAATAATTATATCTGTACTTGCCTATGATTGTTTAAGAAATTTTATGATAAAATTTTTATGGGACAATCTATCAATATTTGTACAAAATTTTAAATTGTTAGATTTTTCATATTCACAAAAACAAAAAAAAGAAGAAGAAAAAAGCATATTAATTTAAACGCTTCCATTTAATCTATATTTGTTTATTCAAAAGAGATTTAATTGGTAGTCAGTGAAATTAAACTTTGAATAGAAGTATTCCTCCTCTTTTCTTCTTCTTAGTTGACGTATGTTCCGAAGATTTTGCACAGATAATATTTCAAATTTAAGCAAAACTTTCGTCTGAAGTGACTAGACTTGTAAACATTTATCAAGTTAGGCCATAGTTTAAATAGGGGTCCCAAAATCGGCTATTTATGCACTTCTCCGATTTTATGTGGCGCCAACGGCCCAGTCAATCCATAAGAATTCCAAATGTCTCATTCGTTAGCTGCGGTGGCTTTGCCGCGTTTCGCCACCGTTGTCACGGCGGCGAAGCAGCCACGACTCAGACCATACCCTAAACCTCAGAATGGTAAGCAAAAGATAACCACTGTCAATCCCAGTGTACCACCGGCCACCGTGAAGAAAACAACGCCAGGCTTTAACAGCAGGAGTAAAGAACCCACGTGGCAGTGCGTGCAGAATTGTGGTGCATGCTGCAAACTTGACAAAGGCCCAAACTTTCCCACTGCTGAAGAAATTTTTGATGACCCTTCTGATGTTGAGGTTCTTTTTCTCATTATTTTTTGTTTAAATTATGTGCGTTTTATGTTGTCATAATTCATACAGTACTTCCTCCGTTCCAATTTAATTAGCGGTAAAGTATTCCATTCTTTTTGATAAACTGTTAAGGGTAAAATTGTTTTTCCAACCAGTTATTCCAAAGCATGGTGGGTTCTGATGGATGGTGCATACATTTTGAGAAGAGCACAAGAAAATGCTCCATTTATGCAGGTGAAACCTTCTTTTCCAAATGAAATTTGGAGATTTCAATATTTATCGCTGATGAGGTAGTTTTCCCCTTTGCCATATGGGTGGATTTCTTGAATCATTTGATTTTCTCTTTGCTTTAGATCGTCCATATTTTTGTCGGGTGGAACCAGCCATCTTTGAGGCATTGTATGGGATTGAACCGAAAAAGTTCAACAAGGAAGCTTGCAGGTAATCCATTGACGTTGCTCATTTACTCGTTGCCTATAGACTTTGTGAAAGTCGTAAGTCTTAACCACTAAATTTCTCTCTGAGACTACTGTTTTAATTGGAAGGATGTCTTGATTGCAGTTCTTGCATAGACACAATTAAAGCGATATATGGATCAAGCTCAAAAGAGTTGGAGAATTACAATGCTGCAGTATGGAGTTCAACTTAGTTCCACATTCTTTTCTCTGAGGTTGCTTCTCTTTTTCTTTGGTGCACTAGATTTTAATTGAAGGTGCTTAGTTCACCAGGTTGCTTTTATTGTCTCGACAGATCCCTTATTTTGGGTATAATTCTCTTTACTCTTATTGGATGTGATTGCTGTATCTCATCAGGTAAAAAATAGCATCTGATCATTTTGCCCTTTAATTTTGTCCCTAATTGGTTTTGTTTGGTTTATAGATGGTACTGTACGAAACTGTATGTGTGCTCATTAATACATAAATTGTGCATGCACTTTGAATATCAGGCATTAGTTCATCACTCCAATACAGACGACCACTTACTGAATTATGTCTGTCATTTTATAGATGTTATGCCATGAGTTCTTCAAAAGTCCTTTGAAAACAACAGTGAAACCTCTGAGACTTTGTCTTAACCAGTAAGGATGCACACGCGACAGACATGAAACTTGAGATTTTAAGATTGACTTTTGAAAATAATGTTACTATGCGTGTCCCTAAAAATAGGAGAAAGACACAGCAAATCAGTGGGTCAAACTATAAATAGTAGACATTTGTATCCATCAACAAATTAATACGTAGTACTTTATATAAAAGAAGGGACACTTGTAAACGTCAAGAATCTATTACATTATTAAAGAAGGAACATTAGTAGCCATTCCTTTTTTTTTTACATGGTCGAATGAGTGATACGTCCAAACTAGGTACTAAGAGAGAAATACATCGTTCAAATAAGTTGTGGAGCATCTCTTTGAATCTGAAATTTGATATCCGTGTTAATCTGATTCTGTTTTACTGTTTGTCTGGATAGTTCTGTAGATTTCAATTAGCTTATTGATATACTCAGTTGGAAACAGTATTATTATCTGCTATAGTCGTTTCTGCAAGATCTAGATTTTTCTGATGTTTCGACAATACGATTCACATAGTTGTAGAACATTTTAGGACAATCAAACATTTAAATTCCACCCAAATTGATAATTTGCTAGTTTCTTTTGTGAGATTGTGTAATTCTCTAGTATCTCTAGTCTCAAGATTATTGGTATTGACAGGAGAATTGTAGGTTCTTAAACAGGTTTATATTCTGAGATTCAGGTGAATCATTTTGGTGGTTTTTCCTGTCAATCACGTTGATGGTGTCTGCGGCCTGCTGAAGTGGCTAGGCATATTGATGATCATCATAGTTGTGAGAACGAACTGGTGCGCTGCAATTGAATCTGGAGTACTCAAAAATTTACAGGGAAGCACAAATTAAAGACTTGGAGAACGTTTGGATCGAAGATGTGGGGTAATATGTAACTTATTGTAAAGTGTGATGAACATCGACTGCAGATGTTTCGTCTTCTCTAAAGAATTAGAATACAAGGATCTAATGTCAGATTTCATTATATGGCTTATCTTCACCAGAATATGTGGGAGAAGACATGATCATGTTTCCTTTATATCATAAAATTCAGATTATTCGTCTTTGTATTCTTTATACATCTGTATTGTTGCCATCTCCTAGTAAGGGGTTGTAGGTTAGGATGTAGTCGAGTCCGGGGTGAGGCTAGTTTGATAGGGTTGGCCTTAGACTGCTAGTGGTTAATGTTGTGTTCGCACTATCCTTCGGTTGTTCCTAGCATCGGGGCTTATTTTCTGGTTTTGCCGAGGGTCTTTCGGAAACAGGTTCTCTACCCCTTCGGGGTAGGGGTAAGGTTTGCGTACACACTACCCTCTTCAGACTCCACTTGTAGAATTTTACTGGGTTGTTGTTGTTGTTATTGCATTTCAACTATTTTTTAGTCTTATGATGTTATTATTTCTTTGATTTCTATTTGATGGTACTAATATATTGTCCGTTCCCTTCTCTTCTTGTCTTTTCCGTCTTTTTCAACCGAGGATATTTCGGAAACAGTCTCTCTATCCCTTCGGGGTAAGGATAAGGTCTACGTCCACAGTACCCCCTCAGACTCTACTTGTGAAATTTTACTGGAAGCTAAAATGTTTTGTGGTCATTGTGTTGCCTATATTTAGCTTTTCTTCTCATAGTTTGAGGTTCTGTACAATCTTAACCGTGTCTAGTTTGAAGTCAACTTTCAAACACACAAAACAAGTGTTTGGGAATAAGGCGTAATAGTTGTTTTTTTTTCTTTTCTTTTTTTCTGCTGCAAGGATTTTTCTGCGAAGAATAGCGGTTTTGAAGAGGCTTCTACTTCTCATATTTTAGCCAAGTGCGAGATAATACCTTTTCCATGCATAGGATTCTTTTTCAATAGAATAAGATGTTTTTGCAAGCTATTGAGCGCCTTTCCAAAATCAGATACCTAATCCTTTCCTTCAACTTTTCCCTTTTCACTTTATTATGGTAGTTTGCCCTTTTTTTTTTCTATCTTAAAGAGATTCCATCCCAAAAGAGTATGGAAACCAAATATACCTGTTTAATCAGCAAGAAATCAAAATTTCTTTAGCAATACATTTGTCGGTTAAGGGGATATTGGTTTTTTGATTCGGTTGTGAATATTATTGGTTAGTCATATATATTATCGATTTTTAAGTATGCAAAATCGATAAGATATAGTTATCAATCATTATCGATTCGGTTATCGGGTTACCCAATAAGAATAAAAATAACAACAACAACATCTCAATATAATCCCACTTAGTGGGATATGGAGAGTAGTGTACGCAGACCTTACCCCTACCTTGGGGTAGAGGCTGTTTCCAAATAGACCTCTGACATCCTTCCCTACAAGAACTTCCCACATTGCTCTTGGAAAGACTCGAACTCACAACCTCTTGGTTGGGAGTGGGAGTTGCTTACCCAATAAGAGTAAAGAATATCCAAATTAAATTTCAACTTTAGAAAAAAAATATTTCTTAGCGTGTGAGTAATAAGATATTCAATAATTTAATCTTACTAACTATTTCGGTACATGTGGGCATAATCATAGAAAAATAATAAAATCCTAATCTTATTTAAATGTTAAAGAATCATTGCAACAAAATAAACAAATAGAAAAACAAAAAATCTGAACAATTAATTTTTTTAAGTTTAAAACTAAAAATCTTAACCGAAGAATGAAGATGAGAAATTCAGAAAAGTTTGAAACTTATCCTAAGGATCAAGGTAGGAAGACGAGAGTGACTGTTAAGAGAATTAAGAGAATGAGTGAATGAATTCATAAGGTGGCTGTATATACTTAATGGACAAAATTCTAATTTTGATAAAGATTATTAGGTTATCAACCGTTAATAAAATTAGACAAAACGAACCTGAACCTATAACCCAATAGTCAAATAAAATTAAATCATTACTGAACCATTTGCCCAATAATTGATATCAATAACCCAATATCATTTTACCGGTTCAGGCTATCTGTTATACCCGATATATGCCCAGCCCTATTCTCAACAAATACCCTCTATGGAAATGGACTTTTGCCCTACAATGATGGGGTGAAAAACAACTGGCTAGGGAATTTTGTATCCTACTTTGTTGGCACCTGGGAAGATGATATTGTACCCAGTTATGTAAACGGCACTAAGAAATAAGATGACTTGTCCACAGGTGAAGTATTACAGCGTGGCAGCCATTATGCCGATGACAATTGGATGCTGGAGACAAGGATGATGACTATAATTACCGTGTCAGTCAAGATTCCGAAGCTACAAGTGCTGATAGCTGGGATGAATGAGACTTGTGGAAGATCAAACTGATCTTCGTTTTTGCAAAGAGATAGTCCTACTCTCATTTCTAATTTTTTGGTTTCCGATTCAGTATCTCAACCTAATGTAGTTCAACAAATAAAGAGACCGTTTTAGAAAGAATGAGAAAGCAATATCCTCCTCCTGGCCCCAATTTTCTTCAAGGTTGTACATATACATATATGTCATGGCAGCATCAAGAATAGAATGATTCTTGTATTTTATCTCACCGTCTCCGCGCTGATTTTTCTTGACAGCAGAAAAGGAGGCTATCCATCAAGAAGAGAAACAAGCGCCTGCAGTTCCTAAGGGGCGGATGTAACATTATAGGGATGGGTTCAATTAAAATTGACTGTCTTGTAGAACAAAAGTAGACATCCTCACTAAGGTTTCCACAAATTTAGACAAGAGGGGTTGCTTTGATGGTAAACCCTTACTTCCAACCGAGAGGTCGTGAGTTCGAGTCTTCCCAAGAACAAGGTGGGAGGTTCTTGGAGGGAAGGATGCCGGGGGTCTATTTGGAAACAGCCTCTCTATCCTAGGGTAGGGGTAAGGTCTGCGTACATACTATCCTCTTCACACCCTACTAAATGGGATTATACTGGGTTGTTGTTGCTTGTTTTATCCCTGTATTGGTATTATTATCTGCTTGACGGAACAAGATCATCTCTTTGCACTCATATAGTTATTCCCAAAGTGGTCATCCATGATGTATGCCAAGAAGAATCTGCTCTATATCAGTGCAAGAATCTCACATCTACAACACATTTATTCTTGGGAGAATACACTTTGACAGATAGGATCATCTCTGTTAGACTGTTCCACGCAGGTTTTACGATTGACCTATTGTCTCCTACTATGGTCTTGAAAACCCTTGCACTAACTTGAGTTAAGTTAGGTTCAAGGTCTATTTTCTTAACAAGGTATCAAAGTCAGACACCATCTCTATTCTCAGTTTACCCAGTGTTGGAGCTTTCTTGGTATGTTGTGCACGCTCCAAATGTCCAGACCTGAGTATTGGGTTTGTGGATTGGTTTGGGGGGGGGGGGGGGTAGACTGCCTCATATAAGTTGAGGGAATTACGAGTTGTCTTCTTAAACGTTCTTCGGCAATCTTCGCCTAATGAGCTACCTCTTGGAGTTGAATTAAGCTCGGGGTCCATTTTCTTAACAATCTCTTTGCACTCATGCTGTTGTCCGAAGTCAAAATTGTTATCACCGTTATATGCCAAGAAGAATTTGGCCCATATCAAAACAAAATTGCACATCTAGTCTACATTACTATTCACTGGAATCAGTTTCTTCTACACCAAAGCTTCTCATGTGATCCACCAAAATATCCACCAAAGTACCAATTGATTTAATATGTCCCATCGATATGTCTTCAGCAGTAAAGCGAAAAACTTGACTGTTTATCTCAATCCAACTATAACCAGGATCCCTTTTAAGTCCATTGTCTTTCATCAACTTCTGCACTCTCGCTGCCTGATCCCAGTATCCTAAACTGGCGTACAAATTTACTAGCTGCAAGTGGGTAGAGGTAGACCACGGTTCCAGCGCAAGCCTATTCTCTGCAGCCTCGATGCCCAACCAAAAGTTCCCCTGAAGCCTGCATGACATAAGCAATGAACCCCAGATGACACCATTTGGCTGAATTGGCATCTTCTTGATAAACTCCCGAGCCTCTTCTAGTAACCGTGCTCGTCCGAGAAGGTCTACAATACATGAATAATGATCCAGCTCTGGCTTCACACAGTAATCAACCATTGAATTAAAGTAAAACATGCCTTCTTTAACAAAACCTGCATGGCGGCAAGAAGATAACACCCCAAGGAAAGTAATGGAATCAGGTCTTACTTTTTGCTTCTTCATTTCCTCAAAAAGTTCAATAGCTTGAATTGCATGTCCTTGCTGTCCATATCCACAAATCATCGAGTTCCATGATACCAAATCTTTGCTCTTCGTATTTTCAAAAATGTGAAAAGCATCCTTTACTTCCCCACACTTACAATACATTGATAAAAGAGCATTTGAGACATGTATAAAGGAATCAAAACCCATATGAATTATTTGGCAGTGAACACTCCTGCCATGACCAAAACACCCACTACCCATACACGAACTCAGCAAGCTCGTAAACGTGAACTCATTAGGTTTCAATGTCAAGCCCATCATACCCTTATATAATCTCAAGCACATATCTACCTCATTCTCTTGTGCAAAACCATTTATCATAGCACTCCAAGACACAACATTTCTCACAGGCATTTCGTCAAACACCTGGTAAGCATCCACAACTGCTACAAAATTACTATAAAAGGCGATCAAAGAACTACCAATATAAACATTGGATAAAAACCCATTTACAATCACCAAGCAATGAACTTGAATCCCTACACTAAAATCTCTCTTTGACGCACATAAACTCATAGCATTTGACACTAAACTCACCCCAATTTTAGACCCTTCTTTATGAAACTTAAAAAGCAATGAGATTGAATCTTCCATTGAATATGAAAAGGACAGTTCTTTATGCAATGGGTGTTTTATATATTTTTGTTCAGAATCTGTTTGAAGAAAGTCCTCAATGAGGTTAAGATATTTTTGATGATTCTTCGTCACATTTGGCTTTGGAGCTAAAATATCAAGTAATTTCTGACCCTCGAATGGGCTCTTGGTTTTGTTGACCGTTTGGAAGGGAAGTGATAACTTTTTTGTAATGCCATAACGGAGGAGGAGATTGCTCATTTCTCCACCAAGTTTTACGACCACGCAAATATTTACGTACTTGCAAATATATTCATTTAAGGAACAAACTAAACAAAGTAATAAACACGAGATTTTAAAATAAAAATAGTACTCCCTCCGTTTCAATTTATGTGAACCTATTTCTTTTTTAGTCGGTGCCAAAAAGAATGACACCTTTCCTTATTTGGAAAGAATTTACCTTTATGCAATGATTTATAGCCACACAAAATAAAGGTACCTCATTTTACACCACAAGATCAAAAGTCTTCTCTCTTTATTTAAACTCCGTGCCCAGTCAAATGGGTTCACATAAATTGAAACGAAGGGAGTATGTTAATAGCCAGTTTTCAGTCATTCAAAAATAGTCAACGTTTACGAAATCAATGAAATATAACTACTATTTTACTGCAACAATGACCAGTCCAGCATAATATACTAGAGTTCGGTGCACCTGTGTATGAACTCCAACATAGTATACTGGATCGGTATACTTTGCTGACTCCAGTATAATATACTGGAGATTTGAGCACCGGTTCTCCAAACTCCAGTATATACGCTGGAGTTCTAATATATTTATGCTGGAACTCCATCATATTACACTAGAGTTCCACCATACTTATCTTGGAACTCCAACATAATATGCTCGAGTTCAAGCATACTTATGCTGGAACTTCATTATAATATACTGGCATATTTTTCAGATTTTGAATAGTGTTTTCGCTGAGATTTATATTTACATGAAAAGTGGCTAAATTTCGATTACTTTTGAAACTGGGCTATTGAACAACCAGTTGTAAATCTAGCTATTTTTAAATTTCTTCGATTTTAAAAGTTATTTCTTAGTAAGTGTTAGAATAATTTGACTGTATAATTTAAGATTTTTTTAATACTTAGGGGCTGTTTGGTAGGATGTAGTAGAGAAAATAATGTATGTATTAGCTTTTGATATTAACCTATGTATAAATAATACATAGCAAATTATGATATTAGCAATATTAAGACTATTAATATATGCATAAGCATAGGGGTGTCAATGGCTATTTAAAATTGACTAAACTGATCGAAAAGGAGAAGGGAGCGGGAGTTTCTCGCCTCCAAAGAGTATAAAGAAGCGGAGTGTCACCCCAACAAACTAGACGCACGCATCAAGACGTTCTGCCAACGAGCGAAGGCGATCGCTCAAGAAAGGGGATTCAGTCGCGGTAAATGCGATGCAGTGAAAGACGCTGCGGACTATGTGGCCGGTAACGTAAAAGATATGCCGGCAGCTAGCCACATCAAAAGGAAAAGAATCAATCCGGCAGCAAGAGAAGAATTCCTCTAAGTCGTATCATCAATGTTAATAGCATTTATCGATGCTTCTCCACACTGTCCTAGTCTCATTGTACCACATTGAACCGACTTTTAGGTTTCTTTTAAGAAAATCGTAGGTTTGTATACGGAAAAGAGCCAAAACTATCCCTATCGTTTGCAAAATGGTTTATAAATACCCTCCGTCCACCTATACATTTAAAAAAATATATGAAGTTAATTTTATTAACAAAAATACTCTCGCGACTAACGGTAAAACTGATGGAGTATGTAGTTTTGAACGGATAGATGGACGGAGGGTTTTTATAAACCATTTATCAAACGATAGGGATTGGTCTTTCATTTAGTGACTTGGCGATTTTTAATTTTTTTTTCTTTTATAGATTCAATCTTTATCGTAGAATATGATAATTTCAATATTTTTAGCACCTTGGTTTCACTTTTCATGTGTGCTTGTATTAGATATATGTAGTTATATTTTCTCTGTTATTTCGTGGCTCTTTTGTCTTCTTATGAACAATCCAAAGATTTTCATTACATGTCCATTTCGATGTTTCAATATTTCTCCTAGATTTGATTGATATATTTGGATAATTTTAGCATTTGGACTCAATATTTTTTCTCCACATTTTTTTTAATCCTTGTCATCTTACTTAAAATCCAAATGTATCTGTTGATTTTCCATTTAAGAGTTTCAATACTTATGTTGAGTTTGATTGGAAAATTTCAAAGTCCGGTTTGAATTTTGGGTTATTTGATTTTAGATTTTATCTATTCTTTAATTAATTTGTTATTGTGTATATGCAGTGTCCCAATTGGAGAAGAAGAAAGGGAGAGATTAGGTGAGTGAGAAAGAGTGTGATAGATGCTACCCATTTTTATAAATGGGTCGGATAAGGTAAATGAGTTAAAATTATATCCATTTTTTGTTCTAGTCAAAACTTGTCACATGGCCCAATTAAAAATTATCACGTCATTAAATGAAAGACCCATCCCTATCATTTGCTAAATTGTTTATAAATACCCTTCATCAGTTCTACTGTTAGTCGCAGGAGTATTTTTGTAAACAAAATTAACTTCGTATATTTTTTTGAACTGATATATGGACGGAGTGTATTTTTTTTTGAACGGTTAGGTGGATAATGGATATTTATAAACCATTTAGCAAACGATAGGGATAATTTTGGCCATTTTCCGATTTTAATATAAATCTATAACTATATGGATAATTAGGGTAGGTTTTTTATTTTACGGAAAAGAGACAAATACCTCTGAACTTTACGCTAAGGTCTATATATAACCTTCGTTAAAAGTTTGGCCCATCACCAATTTTACCGTTACACTATTGGCCTGGTACCCCCTTTGTTTTCATCGGGGCCAAATACCCCCTAGACTTTACGATAAGGTCTATAAATAATCCTCGTTAAAACTTTGGCCCATCACCAAATTTATTTACTGATCAGTGTTGTAACTCTAAGATGAAGTTCATCATCTACCCATACCCAAAACTTACATTTCTGTCCCCGCGCAACAATTAGAATAAAATTATCGATAATTTTTGTCTGCCAACATCTTTCACCATTCAATTCTCAATGTCACCATCTTTCACCATTTATTTCCGGACCATTCATAATGCCGACAGACAAAAGTTGTCGATGATTTTATTCTAATTGTTGCGCAAGGACATAAATGTATTTTTGGGAATGGATAGATGATGAACTTCCTCTTAGAGTTACAACACTAATCAGTAAATAAAATTGGGAGAAATTCAAAAATAGCCAGATTTACAATTGGTCATTCAAAAATGGCTCAATTTCAAAAGTAATCAAAATTTAGCCACATTTTATATAAAGATAAATCTGAGTGAAAATGTTATTCAAAACCCAAAAAATACTCCAGTATATTATGCTTGAGTTCCAGCATAAGTATACTTGAACTCCAACATATTATACTGGAGTTCCAAAATAAGTATGCTGGAACTCCAGCATAATATGATGGAGTTCCAGCATAAGTACACTAGAACTCCAGCAAAATATAGTGGAGTTCCAGCAAGTATATTGGTCAAGTATAATATACTGGAGTTTGGAGCACCGGTGCTCCAGTCTCCAGTATATTATACTGGAGCCAGTAAAGTATATCGGTCCAACATAATATGCTGGAGTTCATACACAAGTGCACCGAATTTTAGTATATTGTGTTGGACCGGTCTCTATTCGCAGCAAAATAATGGTTATTTTTCATTGACTTGGTAAACGCTTGCTATTTTTGATTGACCAGTCCGAAAACTGGTTATACTGTGCTATTTTTACAATAAAATTTGGTGATGGGCCAAACTTTTAACGAGGGTTATATATAGACCTTATCATAAAGTTAAGGGGGTATTTGGCCCCGTTTAAAGTAAAGGGGGTTCCAGGCCAATAGTGTAACAACAAGGTTGGTGATGGGCCAAACTTTTAACGAGGGTTATATATAGACCTTATCGTAAAGTCTAGTGGGTATTTGACCCTTTTCCGTTTATTTTATGAAAATAAATCGAAAAAAATACCGAATCGTACTGAATAAATTTATCTGAAAAAATATAGTTATATATTAAGTTTAAAAAATAATAAAAATTTTGGGCCTTGAAATTATAAAAAAAGTTACAATGCCACAAGTATTTTAACTCAAAATTCTAATTCCTAAACTATCATACTACTATTGAAACTAAATTATTTTCACCATATTCAGTTCACTAGCAAGACATAAGGTATTCTAGCGATTATGAGTAGCAAACTACAATGTATTAAAAACAAATTCTTTTATATGATTTAAATTTATATTTTTGAATATTTAATCTTCTATAGACATTATTCTTGAGTCCTAACTTATTTAATATCTTTCCACACACACACACACACAAACATATATATATTTGTACGTTGTTGTAGAATAGTTGATGGATATGTACTCTAGCCATCTTTCATGTTTTCTTAATTCATCACCCTTTAAATAGTAAAAATATCTAAAGAGTTTTGCTAGGTCCTACAAAAGTACGTATGTTGTTGTATTCTACTTCTACTAGTGACTTTTAAATGACATTTTAAAAAATACCAAAAATTAACCGAACCGTACCGATACCAAAGAGAAACTAGCATGATTGGTACGGTTTTTAAAAGTCTGATTTGGTTATACATAATAGAATAACCAAAATATTGATATGGTACAAATTTTATAAAATAACCGAACCATTGACACCCCTAAGCATGGTAAAGATAAAATTGCCTTTGAAGTCCCTGCTCAAGAAAGTGGAGGATATTTTTGTAAATAAATAATTTAAAAAAAATTATACATTGCTGTCATTTTTAATACATCACACCAAACAATCATAAGAAATAAACTCAGCATAACTAATCTTTGTAATACTAATTCACTATATTTAGTACTATTCTTATATACCCAACCAAATGATCCTTTATAGTCTAAAATAAGGCATAGACTTTTCTATAATTGATATTGTATGGGTCAGAATCCGACCCTATAATAATCAACGAAGTTAATCACCTTTCTGGAATAATTAAAGATTAATAAGTGGAATGACCACTCGTAACTAACGACATTTAAAGCCCGCTTGATACGATTAATAAGGTTACGGCCCACCTGCCGTCCTGAGGACAAAATCTCAAAGTGGTCCCGACCACCAACTGCCACCTCATGCACCTCACTACTATAAAAACCGGGAAATGAAGCCTAATAGGGGGTTCCTCTCCATGCCCATGGGGACTCTCCAAGAGAGAGAGAGAGAGAGAGAGAGAGAGAGAGAGAGAGAGAGAGAGAGAGAGAGAGAGAACAACATATGAGAAAAATGCAATCTCACAAAAGAATACAATATGATTGTAAGGCTATGAACCTCTTCATGAAGAGGCAGACCATACCATTATCATCAATAAAAGTTGTCAACCTTTCTCACCCTAATGGGGATTCTTACTATTATCTTTTTTACATGATTCTTGGATTATTACGACTTGCTATGATTAGCCCATAATTTATGTATATTGTTTCGTATTCATAAAGTACATGGTAACTTTTGAGTCGAACAATTTGGCGCCACCTGTGAGGATTTCCTAGCAAGATCGCGTAGTTCTTCCTAGAATCAAAGGAAAAGGGGACACCAATAAAAAAACCAGCTCGAGCAAGCCTGCCCCTCTTCTATTTCTGATAGTGCGAACGGTAAGAGGAAATTCCCCCCACTTCTGGGAGGATCCATACGAAATATCTCCCATACTGCCGATGCGGGCCTCGAGCCTCAAACCACCTCACCGGGAAACCACACATAAACTGCTCAGAGTCTTGAACTAAAATCGAGCTTAACTACTCAACATCCCCAACGACAAGACTCTGGCTATGCGTCCTCGCCTCCAACAATTGAGAAAGTTCACTAACAGTTGAACTGGGACTCAAGCCATGCGCCCTCGGCAACGAATTCAACTACGATTGAACCAAGACTCGGGCTATGCGCCCTCGCCTCCAACAATTGATAAAGTTCAACAACAGTTGAATTGGAACTCAGGCCATGCACCTTCGCCAACGAATTCAACTACGGTTGAACCAAGACTAGGGCGCATACAGTTGAACTGGGACTCAGGCCATGCGCCTTCGCCAACGAATTCAACTACGGTTGAACCAAGACTCGGGCTATGCGCCCTCGCCTCCAACAATTGATAAAGTTCAACAACAGTTGAACTGAGACTCAGGCCATACGCCTTCGCCAATAAATTCAACTACGGTTGAACCAAGACTCGAGCTATGCGCCCTCGCCTCCAACAATTGATAAAGTTCAACAACAGTTGAACTGGGACTCAGGCCACGTGCCTTCGCCAACGAATTCAACTACAGTTGAACCAAGACTCGGGCTATGCGCTTTTGCCTCCAACAATTGCTAAAGTTCAACAACAATTGAACTGGGACTCAGTCCATGCGCCTTCGCCAACGAATTCAACTACAGTTGAACCAAGACTCGGGCTATGCGCCCTTGCCTCCAATAATTATTAAAGTTCAATAACAGTTGAACTGGGACTCAGGACACGCGCCTTTGCCAACGAATTCAACTACGATCGAAACAAGACTCGGGCTATGCGCCCTCGCCCCCAATAATTGACAAAGTTCAACAACAGTTAAACTGGGACTCAGGCCACGCGCCTTCACCAACGAATTCAACTACGGTCGAACCAAAACCCAGACGGAGCTCCTTCACCGCTAAACTCAGCAAAACATCGATCAAATCAAGGCACAGGTTAAGCACCCCCACCGTCCAAGTAAGTACGCCCAGCTCGAACTAAAATCAAAGACACGTAGAGTTCGTCCTCGGTCAGACTACAAGGCCGTGTCCTCATCGTCACAGCCAGTAGCCCGACCGCGCCCGAACTGGGACAAAGGTTAAATGCCACCATCTCCGAATGGTGGGGGGTTCTGACTCGGTCAACCCGAGTCAAGAAGAAAAATTCGTCAACATCCAAAGGTTAACACACCTGCCAAAGTCAAATATTAAAAGCAAGTTGCCCCTTCAAACGCATGCAACGAAAAACCCAAAAAAGGGAAGTGCAAAACAGACACAAGGCAAATAACGGAAGGGAAATTCCTTTTTAACCATAAAACAATCGGGGATCATTCCCGCTTACACCCGGCTGAAAGTCAGACAATGAAAATAAAAATAAAAAACAACATAACAACAAATGCCAAACAACAAAAAATAAAAAAAGAAGAACACTCATCTCTACTCAGCGCTGTCCATGCTCATACATGTGCCATCATCGGCCCTAGCGTCGCTGCATCAAAACCATATTCCATACGAGCATCCCGATCACTTTGGCGTGTCCCCTCGAAAGTAGCTTCGGTCACCATACCGGTATCCCACAAATTTTTGTATACGTCCCGCTGGGCCTCAATATAAACCCAAAGCTCACGAGCCTGACTAGAGGAAGCGGGATCCTCTCGAAGACGCCGGTTCTCCTCCTTTAGAATCGCAACCTACCTCATCGCAGCCTGAGCATCCCGCTCAAGGACGCTCTTCGGCTCGCCTCCCTGAAGGCGACATCGGCCCTTACCAGCGATAACTGGGACTTGCCGGAGCGAACAACCCCCTGCAACTCCTCAGCCCTTGTCGAGGCGTCATCCAGCTGATGCTTCAAGGCTGCAATATCCCCCTCTAGTACGACCATCTTCTCACTCCACATCGATGCGACCTGCATTACCTTGGCCAGGCATAGGCACTCGCACTCGACTGTGGCCCTCCTACCGGCCTCAAGCTTCTCATCCTTCCGACGGAGTTCCTCTTCAATGGCGCTTCACTCGGCCAAACGTTTGTTGTGTCTGGAGCTCCAGCCTCACCAATTCCTCAACCAGAGCTCAGCTACGGGGGTCATTCCTCAAGCGCACACGCATCTCCCTGCACCTATCCCGGTAGCGGCGATACTTCTCCAAAACCTGTAAAAATACCGCCGGGCGAACGTTAGCTCGGCGGATGCTCTCCACCTCCAGCAAGTAGGATTGCAAAATAGAGACAACGGTTAAAGAGGAAAATTAAACAAGGCAAAGAAGAGACAAATCGATATGCGAATACGTACCCTTAAGCCCATCACGGCCACCTCATTCATCAAACCAACGTCCGTGACGTCCCTTAACGACTCACTCTCCACCTCCGAGCATAGCAGCCCGAACTGCGACACCAAACTCGAGTCTTTAAGCAGCAGGTTCAAGTCCGAGGGGACCTCAATGAGGCGCGACCTCCCCTCCGTATGAACGGTCACCTTTGTAAAGCTATCTCGAAACATACGGATGTCCTCAAGATCTAAGTCCGACTCGGACCTAGACCCTTCTCCCACTGCATCCCGTTCTTCTTCTCTTTCTTCTCCTCCTCCTGTCGCAGCTGCCAATGGGATGCTCGGACAGCCAACTTCAACAACTACAGAAGATCTTCCCCCCATCTCAACTATGGGAGTCACTGATCGAGCTGTAGGAAGGGCAGAATCTACGCAGCCCAAACCCGTTGGAATGACCTCCACCAGCGGCTCGCTCTCGAAGGTAGGCAGCCGTATCCTTCTCCCTCCCGCATTTGCTGGGGGGGGGGGGATCTACATTGATTGCCACTGGGGGAGTAGGCGTAATTACTGTGGGAGGAACTGGAGTTAACGCGACCTTACACCTAACCAATGGCCTTTCCTCCTCTTCGGCCGAGGACGATTCATCTCTAGGGCGTACGGCCCCCGAGGGCCCCTCGTCCTGAAGTATGGGCCGTATGGGGGAAGGTGCCGCAAAAGACTCAACCGACGCCTCCCTCGGTACGTGACGTGGCGCTGGTGAGACAAAAAACTGAGCAACTGCACCCAGGCGCCGAAAGGCTAGTTGAGGTGCCTTGCCACGGCTTGCCCTCCCTTTGACGGAAAAGCAAAGTCAGTAAATGAAATACCAAAACCACGAACTAAGCAAGACAAAGGATATTTTTCTCACCACGGCAGGCCTACAGCCGTGTCTCTACCAAAAAGACGCCCACATGCGTATTGTCACACCTCCTTTTTCCGCACCCGCGGGAGCGCGAGGGAGTTTTTCCAATTAAAGGACAATCGAAACGGGATCCATTTATTAAATTCAGAGTCGCCACTTGGAAAAATAATGGTGTCCCAAGTCACCGGTCTGATCCCGAACCGAGGAAATTTATGACTTTGTAATATGGTCTGCGAAACTAGAAAACCGGATAAGGAACTCTGTTAACCCGGGAGAAGGTGTTAGGCACTCCCGGATTCCGTGGTTTTAGCACGGTCGCTCAACTGCACTTTTTGCTTTTATCTGATTTCTTTATATATTTTAACTATGTATTTTTAATGCTCCGCTTTTATTTTTAGAAGAATTGCGACATCACGAAAACACATTTCGAATCACAGCGCAACCGGTACGCCTGTGACTTTAATGCGCTTCAGTTTCGTCGGGAGTAAGATTTCGGTCACATAAATGCGCACCCGTATTTAGGAAAGTAATTTCATTTCAAGTCGTGCCTAAAGAGTCTATCGTCTGTTTAACTTTGGGAAAGGACCGTGAAATTTACTAAACGGTCTTTCCAAATCTAAGTTCTCATGACAATTATTCGAGGGCCCCGTGTGTTTTTGTTCTCTCACGAGTTCCATCTCATTGTTTATTTGAAGGTCGACCCATAGATATTACCTTTTCGTATATGTTTCATCTCTAATTATAAATCGTGAGTGAAACCTAGTGACTAATTATTATTTAAGCATTATTCGGTTAAATCTTATACTTGAACTTCTCATTTCTAGCTACTTTGATTTCTGTCAATGACTTGGGCGAATCGATTAAACTAAGAAAATTTTATAACGTCAAATGTACGAATACTTATACTAATGTGTCAACTGGATTTTAGAGTGACTGGTGTCAATTATCCCTTTAAACTAACTTATCCTAATTTAATCAACGAGGTGAAATTCGAGTTTCAAGTTCAAGTCTAATTCCAAACAAAAGGGGGTAAACCTCTTAATTCTCACCACTACCTAACTCGGAAGCCCAACCTTATGCTATGTCAAAATATATATACCAAGATCCCTAAATTGAACCCAATTGCCGACAAGTGGACCTAGTGTTTGTTTTAACAACTACTGAGCTTCACATTAATCCTCAACATTTGAATCACTAGCATTCAAGAACTACCAACTTTATCTCAATCGACTTTAATCGTTCAAACAACCCAACGATATTATGACTGGGAATTTTGAAATAGCACACTGAAATAGGAGGTGGTTATTATCCCTCCTGAAATACTAAACCAGATTACATTTTAAACTAGTAATGCAAACTTAAGCCAAGAACCAACAACTAGCAGATTTTCATGCTTCTGGGAATGAGTTGAAATGGATCAACAATCCACAAAGATATACATGTATGTCTATTATTTGTATAGCATTAGATCTAAGAACTAACATTCACTACATTTACTTCTACAATCTGTCCATTTGGATAACAGAAAGAGCCTGTCAATACAGATAAATCTGCGAGCATTTCATTTCTTAAACTTCTCTTTCCAGTTACATCAAAATGAGCTCATAAATGTGTACCTGGATGACAGACAAAAGAAGAAAAGGGAACAATCAGCAGTGGTAATGCAGCAACAGCAGTAGTAGACTAGCAGCAACAACACACAACAGCAATACCCAACAGCAAATACCAACAGCAGCAACAGGAGAAAAACAGTGGCCAAAAACACAGCAACAAACAACACCCAGACACAGACCATAGCAGTAACCAACTTCAGCACCAACAGTGGCCCAAACAACACAACACTCAACAACCAGACAACCAGCAACAAGTCCAAGCCAAAAATGCAATAAACCAATACAAAGACCCAATCCAAGCTTAATAAAACAGTGAACCAGTGAAGAAGCACAATGTTTTATTCCTTCTTTTCCCTCAAACTATCTCCCTCAAAGCTGTGTATGTATTGTTTGTATATGAAATATGTGTATGTTTTTCCAGTCTCACTGTTTTTCCTCTAAGGTCTCCCTGGATATCAAAAATGTCTCCCCTTATATGCTTTTCAACCCTATACTTATAGCTTTTGAAATCCATCCTGAATGAATGCCCCTCACTAAATTAATACCCCTGCCCATTCCTATCTCTGCCAGCCCATTATCCCCTATGTTTTTCCACTTAAACTTGTCTAAACATGGGTTTTTTATGTTTAAAATTCTGTAAGTGCAGAGCCTGGTGGGATGCCCTGCTGTAACAACAGGTTCCACTAGCTTAACTCATGGGCAAGTGTAGTTTTAAAACCTAAGAAAATGCTAAGTCTGTTACTCTTTAATTTAAAGTTAACAAATCCAGATTTTGATCCCATTACAGTCCTAATGTGTACTACCCTTCATTAGTTACACCCTTCAATCTTGAACTAATAACAACCATCTCCAATTCACCATTTAATTAGACAGGTAGTTCAATCTCGATTAATCAGTGATTGATAGTGTTCAATTCTGCCCTAGAATGCTAAATAAACAAGACCTACGAAACTAATCGACCACATTGATTAGTCGATGACAAAATACATAATTGATAACAAAACAGCGACCTACAGTTTGATTCCATATGCTTTAAGCAGAGACACAGAACCAATCAAATATGAATTGAATGCTTAACGACCTTAATCGAAATGAATAACTATTCTATAATAAGCACATTCGAACAAATAACATAATACAAATCGACCAAATAAAAGGTCTTTGGAGATGAAGAACAAAACAGTAAACTAAAAGCACGAGGATAACATTCAATTGATTAACAAACGGAATATGAAGAAATAAAAGAAGAAATACCATAAGAGAAGACCAAATCCGCACTTGAACGGACCCCGGACCCATCTTGGGTTCAATTCGAACTTTGGCTTCAACTCGAACTTGGATTCTTCATTTTTGAGGCCAATGGACTTTAATTGAGATGTTTTCAACAATGAAAACATCCCAATTAAGGTCTATTAGACCTCAATTAGGCAGAAATCGAAATCTAGGGTTCATGGCCGAGATTTGGGGCTCGACCGGTTCTGGCAAGATTCGAGCCAAACCAGGGCCGGCGGGGGTATGAGGGAGGTGAGGGGAAGCTATGGTGTGATTTTGGTGAGGTTTGGCGTGGGTTCGAGTTTGACTCGAATCTTCAAATGAAGATTCGAAGATTTCCGGAGTGATTTGAGGTAAATGAAGGATGGATTCATAATGGGGGAGTCGAGGTGGTCCCACGGTGTTAATTTGGTTGGGTTTGGCCTACCGGAACCGCCGTGAGGCGATTTCTGGCAAGTGGAGCACGGTGGTGGACGGCGAGGTTTAATTCGTCTCTAAGGGAGACGATGAAGGTAAGGGGGGGGGTCCGGCTTGGGGGCGGGGTGTGAGATGGGCCTTATATATGAATTAAGAGATTAAATCCTGATCGTTGGATCATTTACGATCAACGACCAGGATCTCCTCACTTAAACCAAACGGTGTCGTGTAGTGTCGATTTAAGACCGGACCGGTCTTTGGAGTGAAACGGATCGGGTATCATGAAGTGATTAAGGCCGTTGGATGATGAGAATCCAACGGCCAGGATCAAACAATGGGGCGATTAATGTGATCCATCGGATCAACTCTGATCGACGGCTTGGATCTCTTCACTTAAAGTGGAACGACGTCGTTTGGGGTGCCTGTGAGAGACGGACTGGGAGACGGGTTGGACTGGATCAGAGGTGATTCGCTTGGGCCTGGTTTTTTAGACTAAGTTTTGGCCCAAATCTGATCTCCTTATTTCCTAAAACTACACTCCATGTTGCATTATATCTCTCTCTCTCTCTCTATATATATATATATATATATATATATAATCAAATCGACTTGTAGCACCTATAATTAATTTTTAGTAACAATTAACACAATTAACTACCAAATTGTACATTAAATGACAAGAACTACGAAAAATACCCCCCTTTTAATGACTTTTCATTTTCGCAAAAATAGAACTTAACTATTTCTAGGTACGGAACTAACCCTGCAAATATAAATGAGACATATTTGGTATATGTATTTTGATTGTTAATTTAAGCAAACAGACACGGACCCACAAATGCAAGCGATAAGAAAAAGAACATGTGATCCCCAAACATTGCAAACAAACAAAAACTCTTTTATTTTTGATATTTTGGGAGTAATTCGTGTGAGGCAAAAATCACGTGCTCACAATCGCAAAGGCTTATGCGCGGAAACATGAAGAGTTTTCGTGCAAAGATAGTGAGCGAATACGAGCGATTTTTGCCCGTTCGAGCACTCCGTGTGAAGCATTTCTAAAAAGATCTTGATCGAGCCTTTACTTCAGGAGGCCTCCTACATATCCTGGGCTAAACAGGAATCAGGTCAATGTAGTTCGGGAAGTTTTGGTAGCTGGGACTACCATGACTGTTGCGATCTTGCTATTATTGCTGTTACTGCTATTACTGCTGTTGCCACTGCTTAACATGATCCCCTTATTACACCGTGCTAAACAAAAATAAGAAGGTAGACTAAGTTACAGTACTACAAATTCTTATCTATCCTTTTTAACTTGATCTTGTCATGCTCCTTGCCATCCTGCCGGCTCTGATGTTTCCTCACGTGCTTCTTCTCCTCTGACAATTGTTGTCTCGGCCTATCTTGATTGCCGACCTCCGACCATTGGTTCCTTCTTTGTGGTCTTCGAACTATTCTCCTTCGAAATCTGAATCTATCTTTTCCGATCCTTGTTGCCTTCCTTCTGCTTACGAACTTGGATTCATGCCGGGATTTCTGTTACATTCAACCGCTTTCCTCAACCAAGTTAAAAATAAATCGCCACTCCATTCTTCAGGCGGGCTCCCTGACTTCAACTACAACTTCGCAATAAATCGCCACTCCATTCTCCAGGCGGGCTCCGTGACTTCAACTACAACTTCAAAACTAAATCGCCACTCCATTCTCCAGGCGGGCTCCCTGACTTCAACCAAATTAAAAATAAATCGCCACTCCATTCTCTAGGCGGGCTCCCTGACTTCAACTATAACTTCAAAATAAAATCGCCACTCCATTCTCCGGGCGGGCTCCCTGACTTCAACTACTACTCCAGAATAAAATCGCCACTCCATTCTTCAAGCGGGCTCCCCGACTTCAACTATAACTTCAAAATAAAATCGCCACTCCATTCTTCAGGCGGGCTCTCTGACTTCAACTACAACTTTAAAAATGAAATCGCCACTCCATTCTTCGGGCGGGCTCCCTGACTTCAACTATAACTTCAAAATAAATCGCCACTCCATTCTTCAGGCGGGCTCCCTAACTTCAACTATTACTTCAAAATAGAATCGCCACTCCATTCTCCAGGCGGGCCCCCTGACTTCTACTACAACTTTAAAATAAAATCGCCACTCCATTCTCCAGGCGGGCTCCCCGACTTCAACTACAACTTCAAAACTAAATCGCCACTCCATTCTCCAGGGCGGGCTCCCGACTTCAACTACTACTTCAAAATAAAATCGCCACTCCATTCTTCAGGCGGGCTCCCTGACTTCTACTACAACTTTAAAATAAAATCGCCACTCCATTCTTCAGGCGGGCTCCCTGACTTCAACTACTACTTCAAAATAAAATCGCCACTCCATTCTCCAGGCGGGCTCCCTGACTTCAACCACTACTTCAAAATAAAATCGCCACTCCATTCTTCAGGCGGGCTCCCTGACTTCAACTACAACTCACTAATTTCATCCTATCCTGATCTCCTTCCTTTGCCTTTTGTACCATTTTCTTCTTCCTGCATCGCCTATTGGGCCACCTTTTCTTCTGAATTATCTTGTCTTGGAATTGCTTTCCCCCTGGGTCGTATTACTTTTCTTTTGGCTGCTGGGGATATCTTTGGAACTTGTTACTCACTTGTTGGGGATGATGCTGCCGAGGAAGTATTCTTTGTTTCCTTCACCCCTCATTCTCTCTCGAACTCGCCGGAGGTTGAAATGTTATGGACTGGGGATTATCCTGGCGGGGGACCCCTTTTACCCCTTTTCCTCTTCCTTCTTCCCATTCCTCCTCTGCTTCCTTGAAAACTTATGGGATATAATGCTGCTGCGGGAATCTCGAAGTTGGTGTTTCATTTTCCCAACAATTGCTGGGGATGATACCGGCTCAAAGATCATTTCCTTGCATTGTCGGGCCTCTTTCAAAAACTATTATGCTCGGAACTGGTATTTCCCAAAATCTTGTGTTTCTTTCTATCCTTATCCACTGGGTGTTTGCTTTCAAGAAAATTTTCGCAACAGGAGAAAATTTTCTGCCCTAGTTTGATAAACTTCTAGGATGGTATGCTTCTCTGCCAACGATCCCTCTTTTCCTGCTTTTAAATCAAAGAAAAATCGTTAGTTTCAAAACGCGGTGAGTGGTCGTGCCACTCTTGTTGGGGCCATTTTCTTTTCTCTTTCAGCTGCTTGGCCTCCCTCGAACTTTGGGGACGACGTCGGCGCTTGCTGGGGATGATGCTCTTTCCACAGATGGTTTCTCATCTCTCCCTTTTATTCCAATCTTTGGTTTGATCCGACTCTTTTTAGCCGGTGATCTGTTGTGAGAAATCATCTTCCGGACGTGCCACATGTGTCCATCATACTCCATAATTCCTGTGAACCCTCCAATCCACCTGTCGTTCCATCTTACTATCGGAACGACTTCTGCCTTATTGCCTCGTTCCACGCCTATTCATTTTCATTATACTGCTTTGGGAGACTTGGCAGTAAGCTTTGAAAAATCAATTCTCGAAAACAAAAGAAAAGAAAAAGAATGCTGACCGCAAATGACAAAAGAAAAGGAAAACTTTTCTGAACTCAAAAAATAGGAAAAACTTATCTGAATGTGTGACTGATTCAATGGTTATGCCGCGCCTTTGAGATTAATCCACCCAGTCTATTCATGTCAATCACTTTCTGATGGCCGCAATTTGCTAGGAATAAACGAATGTCCAAACCTTGTCTCATGCGGACATCTTGTAGCCATCTCGCCTCGTCACCTCATAGTGCCCTTTGAAGGGTTTTCACTAATGAGATTCTCTCATTTATCTATCTCCCGTCGCCTTAGGGTACACGTAAAGGTTTTCACCGTAAGACTCTCTCATTTTATTTCTCTCAACTTTCTTCGCCTTAAGGTGCCCGGGAGGGTTTTCACCGTTAAGACTCTCTCATTTTCACTTTCTTTCCTTGCGGTGGGCTGTGGTATTATCCATAGAATTTCCTCTAAAGGGGCCATCCCTTTTCAGCTTGTAAGTCCTAAATTCAGTCGAGGATTGAAGTGTCATCCGTGGTTTCACTCGCATGACTTGGCATTTCTCAAATGCTGATCGAGAGGTCTTTTTGGTTCTTAATGTGGTTTCTGCGTGTGAGGCTAAAGAAAAAGGGGTCTAACCTCAACGGTTAGCTCATTACAACTTTCGGAATCCACACTATCTTTCAAACGAAACAATGACTTCTGCCCCAGTTTTGTTGCTTGGGGAATCTTTGATTTTTATTTTATTATGACCGAGCCGTGTGGCGCCTACGTATCCTTCTTGAGGAATCAGGTCGAACGTAGTTCACTTTTTTTTGTGTCTTTTCTTTGTTTCTTTTTTCTATTTTGTTACACATCTTCCTTGGTGACTCCGAAAGAGGGTGTATGAAAGAATTATTAAGGCTCAAAGGGGAAAACAAAGGTTAAAGTGTTCGGGTAGTAGAAAAATTGCCTCTATCATTTCATTCTCCGAAAAATGCCAAAATACACACAGAAGAAACCAATCGTTGATAAATACATTAAAGAATTACACATAATATCTCTTGACTGCATCGGAATTGATAGCCATATCAGTGCATCTTCCCTCAATATCAGTTAGACATAGCGCGCCGTTGGATAATACCCTAGTCACAACAAACGGTCCCTGCCAATTTGGAGCGAACTTGCCTTTCGCTTCGGCCTGATGTGGTAGATCTCTCTTCAACACATGTTGTCCCACTTCAAATTTCCCGGGACGTACCTTCTTGTTATATGCTCTTGCCATTCTCTTTTGATACAATTGGCCATGACATACTGCTGTCAATCTCTTTTCATCGATCAAGCTCAATTGCTCTAATCGGGTTTTGACCCACTCATCATCGTCAATCTCAGCTTCAGCGACAATTCGGAGGGATGGAATTTCAACTTCTGCGGGTATTACTGCTTCGGTCCCGTATACCAACAAGTAAGGAGTTGCACCTACCGAGGTCCGGACGGTAGTGCGATAACCCAACAGTGCAAATGGTAACTTTTCATGCCATTGCCTGGACCCCTCTACCATCTTCCTCAATATCTTCTTTATGTTCTTGTTTGCTGCCTCAACCGCACCATTTGCTTTGGGACGATATGGTGTGGAATTTCGGTGTGTAATCTTGAACTGTTGGCAGACCTCCTTCATCAATCCGCTGTTAAGATTGGCGCCGTTATCTGTGATGATTATCTTTGGAATTCCAAACCCGCAGATGATGTGGGAATATACGAAGTCTACCACCGCCTTCTTGGTTACTGATTTGAAGGTTTTAGCCTCCACCCACTTGGTGAAATAGTCGATCGTTACCAGAATGAACCTATGACCATTGGAAGCTGCAGGTTCTATAGGTCCGATAACATCCATACACCATGCGACAAACGGCCATGGTGCTGACATTGTATGCAATTCAGTCGGTGGAGAATGAATCAAATCTCCGTGTATCTGACACTGATGGCATCTTCGCACGAAACTTATACAATCACGCTCCATAGAGAGCCAGTAATATACTGCTCGAAGAATCTTCTTTGCCAATACATACCCGCTCATGTGTGGTCCACAAACTCCCGAGTGTATATCCGTCATCACTGTTGTGGCTTGACTTGCATCTATGCATCTTAACAATCCCAAGTCTGGGGTCCTTTTGTACAACACCCCTCCACTAAGGAAAAATCCGTTCGCCAACCGCCGAATAGCTCGCTTTTGATCTCCAGTTGCTTGCTCTGGGTATACTCCTAACCTGAGGTATTCCTTGACATCATGAAACCATGGCTCACCATCCACCTCTTCCTCTATCATATTGCAATAGGCATGCTGATTCCGGACCTGAATATGTAACGGATCGACACGAACCTTGTCCGGATGATGTAGTATTGACGCCAAAGTAGCCAAAGCGTCGGCAACCTCATTATGCATCCTTGGGATATGTCTGAATTCTACCGACCGGAAACGCTTAGTCAGATCATGCAAACACTGACGATATGGGATAAGCTTTAGATCTCTGGTTTCCCATTCTCCCTGAATCTGATGTACCAGAAGGTCCGAGTCCCCCAAGACCAAGACGTCCTGTACATCCATGTCCACCGCTAATCGCAATCCCAAGATACATGCCTCGTACTCAGCCATATTATTGGTACAATGAAAACGCAATTGAGCAGTAACAGGATAATGATGTCCTGTTTCAGAGATGAGCACAACCCCTACTCCGACCCCTTTTGCGTTCGCCGCTCCGTCGAAGAAAAGCTTCCACCCTGGATCCTCGGTTAATTCCAACCCATCAATTTGTAGTACTTCTTCGTCCGGAAAATACGTTCTCAGAGGTTCGTATCCGTCATCAACAGGATTCTCAGCTAAGTGATCGGCTAGGGCTTGAGCTTTCATAGCCGTCCTTGTCACGTATATGATGTCGAACTCCGTAAGTAATATTTGCCATTTTGCTAACCTCCCTGTAGGCATAGGTTTCTGGAAAATATACTTCAACGGATCCAAATGCGAAATGAGGTAAGTGGTGTAAGAAGACAAATAATGTTTTAGCTTTTGGGCTACCCAAGTCAAAGCGCAACATATCTTTTCCAGATGAGTGTACTTGACCTCGTGGACTGTGAATTTCTTACTGAGGTAGTAAATGGCCCGTTCCTTCCTGCCAGTAAGATCATGCTGCCCAGTATGCAGCCGAACGAATTCTCTAAAACCGTCAGATAAAGAATCAGGGGTCTGCCCGGTTCAGGCGGAACTAGTACGGGTGGGTTTGACAGATACCCTTTGATTTGGTCGAACGCTTCCTGACATTCTGTCGTCCATTCTATCGCCGCGTCTTTCTTCAACAGACGGAATATGGGCTCACAGGTTGCTGTAAGCTGAGCAATAAACCTACTGATGTAATTCAACCTTCCCAACAGACTCATTACCTCTGTTTTATTCTTCGGCGGGGGTAGCTCCTGAATGGACTTGATTTTGGATGGGTCCAACTCAATGCCCCGTCGGCTGACGATGAATCCTAGCAACTTTCCCGATGGAACTCCGAATGCACACTTGGCCGGATTGAGCTTGATGTCATATCTTCAAAGTCTTTGAAAGAACTTCCTGAGGTCGGCAACGTGGTCTTCTCGATGTCTAGATTTTATGATCACATCATCCACGTACACTTCAATCTCCTTGTGTATCATGTCATGGAATACCGTAGTCATCGCCCTCATGTATGTTGCCCCTGCATTCTTCAAACCAAACGGCATCACCCGGTAGAAATAAGTCCCTCACGGTGTGATAAAAGCCGTCTTTTCTGCGTCCTCTTCATCCATCAAGATCTGATGATATCCCGCATAACAGTCCACAAAGGATCCGATTTCACGTCCAGCGCAATTATCAATCAGGATATGGATATTGGGAAGCGGGAAATTATCCTTAGGACTTGCCTTGTTGAGATTGCGGTAGTCCACGCATACTCTGATCTTTCCGTCTTTCTTTGGCACCGGTACTACGTTAGCCAACCATTCGGGGTATCGAGTGACGCGAATGACTTTCGCCTGCAACTGCTTGGTTACTTCCTCTTTGATCTTTACACTCATCTCCGTCTTGAATTTCCGCAGTTTTTGCTTGACGGGAGGATATGCCGGATCAGTGGGTAATTTATGAACCACTAGATCAGTGCTGAGTCCTGGCATGTCGTCGTACGACCATGCGAAAATGTCTTTAAACTCCGTGAGTGTTTTGATCAACTCTTCTCTCAGGTTGGGTTCAATATGGACACTTATTCTGGTTTCTTTGACGTCATCTGTGTCCCCCAGATTAACAGCCTGAGTATCATTTAAATTTGGTTTGGGTTTTTCCTCGAAGTGACTTAATTCTTCACCGATTTCTTCTACGGCTTCATCGTCGCCGTATTCCGATTCACTCTCGTCACCTCTTATTTCATGCGTTATTATTTCCAAACCCGATTGACTTTCTAGACTGGGTTGATTAATCTTTAAGCACGCCATATCATTAAGATCAGTTGAAAGAAGGCTGTTCAGAAAAGTAAAAAGAAGGAAAATAAACAAAATTAGACGCGAAGGGAACAAAATTTCATTAATGGGAACCGTACAATGAAAAACAAACTTGCAAACTCAAATCAAAATGAACTAAAACAAACGGATTTTACTCCGGGGACAACCCCCAACACAAAATTTCGAAAGAAAACAATCCAAAACAAACTACCAAGACTCCTTCCGGACAGGGAGAGGAGTAGCCTTCCAATTATTCAGTTTTGCTTTCGGTCCCACAAACTGTATCTCGGCATGGCTGGATCCTTCACCATCATCGAGCATACATACATCTGCGAATAGGTCCTTGAACTTTCTTACGAACTCTTCGTTCTGGCCTAACCATAGGACCGGGAATCTTTGTCGTCGGATGTCCTCTTACTCCGGACCGAACAAAAGATTGGGAAAGGCGTGGAACCGGCTTCGGGAGCACCCATGTCTTCTGCTTATTCCTTTTGGCTCGCTGGATGTCCTCTGATGTTGGCTTGAATCCCAAGCCGAAGGTTCCTACGTTTTTGACCACAGATACCGGTTGTATGATTCCTTGCAGAGATGCACCTAGACCTTTGCCGGGTATTGTGAGCACGTGATTTTTGCCTTACTCGAGAAGTACTCCCAGAAAATTCAAAATAAAAATAGTTTCGTGTTGGGCATGATTTGTGTGATTTGGTGTTAATTTTATCTTTTGTGTGCACGTTTATTTATTTAAATTAAAAATACAAAAATATATGCTAGGCTTTGCATTTTCAGTGTTTGATATCGAAGTCATGTGATTTACATTTTTTGGGTAATATGTAATTGTGTGCGTTAATTGTAGTAAAAGCAGCGGTGTTATAGGTTGGTATATACATATGTGTGTATATATATATATATATGTATACATACATATATATATATATATATATATACACATATGCATATAATATAGCATGAAGATCCGAGCTGGGCCAAATTTAGTCTAAAAGCCAGGCCCAAATGAATTGCTTCTGATCCGGCCCAAATATCCGTCCAGCTTCAGCCTATGTAACGCTTGATCTGGACCGTTGGATTTTATTATCCAACGGCCCAGATTAATCCGTTAATTCCAAAATTCATTCAGCCTATGACTCAATCAAACGACGTCGTTTGGTTTAAGTGAGGGGATCCTGATCGTTGATCGTAAATGATCCAACGATCAGGATTCAATCTCATCCCTGGTATATATTCCTCATTCCATACCCCGCCCCCCCCAAGCCAGACCCCCCCTCTCCCTTCATCTCCCTCAGAAGCTCTCAAAGCCCGGTGTAACGCCGCCTTCCTCCGCCTGCCGGAAATCGCCTCACGGCGGTTCCGGTAGGCCAATCGCCACCAAACCAATGCCAAACCCTTCCCCTCGCCTCCCCCATCACGATCCCAGCCTCCATTAACCTCGAATCATGCCGGAGCTCCTCGAATCTTCATTTGAAGATTCGAGTCAAACTCGAACCTATGCCAAATCACCCCAAATTCACACCACAGTCTCCTCACACCTCCCCCACACTCCCAACGACATTGGTTTGCTTCGAATCTAACCAAAAATGCAAAAGCCCCAAATCCGAGCCCAAGAACCCTAATTTTGAAGAAACCCAATTCGAGCCGGTTTAGCCACAATTGAAGTCCAAGGGACTTTAGTCTAGGTGTTCTCAATCGAGAACATCTCGATTAAAGCCCGTTTGGCTTCAATAATTCCACATTTTGGTTCAAAGTTTGGGTCGGCAGTGTTCTTATGAGGTATTCATTCCTTCTTCGTTCGTTTTAATTCGATTGTGTGAATATGTGTGTGTTTTATTCATTGTTTCAATTCTCATCTAGCATGCTTTTAACTTCCCATATCCGTTGGTCTGCTCTTCTCATTTGAGGCTTTTTATTTGGCCAATTCCCCCTGTTTTCAGTAGTTAAATTGAATCATAGGTTCAATGTGATTAATGTCGTCAACAATCCAATTTGTTTGTGTAATTTGCCCTGGCCTGCCCGTATGCAAGTGTAGGATTTGGTTACTGTTTGATTCAGATTAAAGGGATAATTGGTTGTAGTTAATAGGATAATTGTTTAATCACACACCCATACAAAGGGCTAGTGGAACTGAGCACAGCAGGGCATCCCCACTGAGGTCCCTGCCACCAGCCTTATTGTTTAATGCTTGAGTCCATACCTTGGACAGTAGGTAGTGGGGTTTGCAGGGAATATGATGGGTTGGGAAGTCAGGGTAGGGGGTAACAGTAGGGGCTGCTGGTCAGCTATAAGATGGGAGATAATCTGAGAGTAAAAGAGGGATTCAGATATACATTGATAGACATTGACAGATATTAGAGAACAGAGACACTTAGAGAGCAAAAGATTCATACATAGAGAGGGACTGAAATACCTGAGAGCAACTAGAAACCTGGAGAGAAAATAGACAGCAAGCTACACCTCGATACACATATATAAAGATACAAGAAAGGCTACTGTTTCATGGGTTTCTTAGTCATTGTTTCGATTATTTTGCTTCAGTGATTGAATAGTTGGCCATTGTTTGTTGTAGTACTGGTTCTTCTGCTGTTTCAGTGTTCATTTGGGTGCTCTTGGTCGTCGTGTGTTGCTGTGCACAGTGTTGTTGGTAGTGCTGGAATGCGTTAGTTATTGTTCTTTGATGTGTAGATTGTACCTTTAATGCCGGTTTTTGGAGATTTATTGCAAAGTGTGTTGTTACTGCTTGGTTCAAAGATAGCTGTTAGTCCTTATTGTTGTTGCTGTGGTGTCCAATTGAGGCTATTGGTCAGTAGTTTGTTGCACTTGGTCTATTGTGTGGCTGGTTGGTCTATTTGGTTGCTGCTGGTTGTTGGTCTAAGTGACTGCTGGTCCATTGGTTGTCATTGGTTGTCGGGGCTATTGGTCTATTTGATTGCATTGGTTGTTGTGGCTGTTTGGTATACTGTTGATTGCTGTGGGTTTACTGTGGTTATTATTGGTCTTTGGTTGTTGTTCCTGTTACTGTTCTTGTTGCTGTTGCTGCATTGCCATTGCTCACTCTTCCTTGTCCTTCCGCATTCCAGGTACACACCTCTGTTTTTGTAGTTCCTTGGTACGAAAAGAATGAAGTTTGAAGCGTGTGCATAAAGTCTATTGAAACATGTAGTCATTTATAGTTCTTACGTTTAATTACATTCTGTTATTCTTCAATTAAATTTGTATTGCTAGTTTTGTTACGGAAATGTAGCTAGACCAAAGATACACCATCATTAAATATGCACGTAAATCCGAATTAGTCTGTTGTATCTTTGTTCAATCTTCTCTACTCATGTGTATAATCTCCAAACCTGTTAAATGATAGACCCTATGTTAAAAGCAAGATTAGCTAGGGAGTTGTCACTCAACGGAATGACGTAATTAGATTAAAAGAGTCGGGGGTGCATTTCATGTGACCCGACCCCAATTTTGGGCAAGAATGAACAAAGCGTGTCAGGAACCACAGGCGCATTTCATGCGGTGTGGTTCGTAGCAAGTTTTAAGTAATTTGGAATCAACTCTTAAGTAAGATACAGTGGGATGTAGTTCGCTTTAGATTTGAATCAAAGGTATGCCTCGCCCAATAGTTACACTAATCACATAGCCGTCATAAATGTACATATAAATACTTAGGTTTCGAGATGCGTCGTTTCTTAACGAATTTCATGCCTTTCTCAACAATGTAAATAAGTAGTCGATCCGGGCATATATTTTAGTTTTACCTTTTTAAATACGGGGGTGCATTTCATGTGACCCGAATCCAAACCCCGAAATGTTGAATAAGAATATGTTGAGGATCCGGGTGCATTTCATGTGACGTGATTCGAAAGCATATCTTTAAGCAACTTTCTCTTTCGTAAATCACAACCAATAATAAAAGCGGTAAAAGGGTATTAACTTGCACTAAGTACATAATTGTAAAAGCAGATAGATAAGCCAAACACGACGGTTGAGCGACCGTGCTAGAACCACGGAATTCGGGAATGCCTAATACCTTCTCCCGGGTTAATAGAATTCCTTATCCGGATTTCTGGTTCGCGGACCGTTAAATAGAGTCATTCTTTTCCTCGATTCGGGATTTAACCGGTGACTTGGGACACCATAAAATCTCCCAAGTGGCGACTCTGAAGTAATTAAAATAAATCCCATCTCGATTGTCCTTTAATTGGAAAAACTCTTTGCGTCCTTGCGGGTGCGTAAAAAAAGAGGTGTGACAGCTCTGGCGACTCTGCTGGGGACGTTTTTTAGAATTCGAGCTCGGAATAACTGTTGTATTTGGCATATTTTATTATCTGATTTTTTACATGTTGGCATCAATGTGCAAAATGTTGTTTTTACTGCTTTGATATTGTGTGAACTGTACATATAAATTGTGCCGGAACCAATCTCCTCTCCGAGTCTTCTAAATCATGAAGAAGGGTGCACTTCGTGTGACTTCTTTTCTGTATAGTGTCTAATTCCCATTTTAGAACGAGGTTTGGATAAGTTGCAAAACCGGTGAAGCTTATGTATTCCCGGGTTGCTGCCTCCTCCTCGGCTCGAGCTGTCCGCTCGGGTAAGCCAAGTCTAGAACAGATAAACCCAGGTTTTTTAACCTAGAATAACAAAGCTTCATGCCGGATCCCTAGTAGGAAACGTTTATTTGCATCGTGTCGCATTTGGCTTAGGGGACTCAACACAGGGGTTGGGTCCGTCTAGGACAGGTGACCTGAAATGAACAGACTATCCTGCTGCATCCTGTTTGTCTTGCGCATTTATCTGTTATAGACTTGCATGCTGACCGACTTTAGAGATTAAAAAAAAAAAAAAAAAAAAAAAAAAGAAATAGCTTATTTGTTTTCCTTTAGTAAAATGAATAAATAAATGATGTCGTTTGTTTCGTCAAAACCGAACTACGTGGGTTTGATTCTCATTGGATGTGAGATACGTAGGCAACCTCCGTCAGGTCCAACTTCACCTTTTGAAAAATGGCCGAAAAAAAATCAAAACTAACTCTTGTACTAAATAAGTCGGTGACGCTGTTTTTAAAAATAGCCGAACGTTCCCGAAAGGGACGCCGGAAGGCTAATTTCGTATAAACGGCCACCTTTGGGTCAATTTCGATTTCGATCGATTTACCCCACAGCCTTAAAAGCCTTCGTCCCCGAGACGTTGAAAGGCCGTGATTGAAAACTGATTTTTTTTATTTTTATTATTTAGCAAAACAAAGTTGTTTTCTTATTTAAATCACCTTAATAAATGTGCAGGATGAGCACGAATCAGAATAAATCATTTTCAATCTTTAATGAGGTCCCTCAGCAACTCCGTATATGGTGGAACGATTTGGAAGACAATAGCAAAAAGGTCATAGGGAGAATTTTGGGAGGTTTGGTTGATCTGTTGAATATCGAGCCAAGGGAGGACATCATCAAGGCACTGGTATCTTTCTGGGATCCGACCCGCAATGTGTTCCGTTTTGTTGACTTTGAATTGACGCCCACATTAGAGGAAATTGCGGGCTATGCAGGACTAAATGGGAAATTAAGAGGGCAATACCTACTCTCGCCAAGACCGGTATCTCCACATGGGTTTCTGGATCTGCTGAGCATTAGTCGGAAGGTGAAAAATGATGATCTGCTGAAAGGGTGTTGCGACCTCCAATTCTTATATCAACGGTACGGCACTCCTCGGGGTTTTGAAGAGTCAAACCTTGGACTGACTCACGCAGGGAATAGAACCAAGTGGGAGGCCAGACGAATTCTAGCATTCCTAACGACATTCTTGGGGGTTGTGATTTGTCCGCGTGAAGATAAGAAAATAGAGATAAGTCTGGTAGGAATAGCCGATGTTGCAATCAAAAAGGCTACCAGCACTGTGGTCCCTTTGGTTTTGTCCGAAATCTATCGAGCTTTGACTGTATGCCGAGAAGGGGGCAATTTCTTCCAAGGTTGCAATCTGTTACTTCAACTATGGATGCAAGAACACCTCCATCACCGAACACAATACATGAACCATGGGTTGACCGGAAAAAACTGTATCAGGGGTTTCGAAGAACGGATGATGGGTGCTGTATTCCCCGAAGGCGTCGAGGCATGGCTTGCACGACTGAGCTCAATAGAAGCCGATCAGATTGAATGGGCATTCGGGTGGTTACCCGATACTGAAGTAATATATATGGCAGCCGAGGAGTGTTATATCCTTCTGATGGGGATCCGCGGTGTTCAACCATATGTCCCTCACCGTGTATTACGTCAACTAGGGAGGTTTCAGGTTATTCCTACCGATCAAGACCTAAGGAAGTACGCCATTGAGTTGAGCCCGGGAGTTGTCTTCCCCGAAGAGAAGGTTAGAAGGCTGTGGCACGAATGTCGGTTCCTTGAGCCTAAAACCATGGTCCGGGAACTATCTAAGGGAGAGGTGGATCCAAAGTACAACGTGTGGTTCGGGAAAAGATTTCAGATTCGTCGGAAATGTTCTAAAAGAGCCCATGTCCAACAATTCACGGAAGATTCACGGGAACAATGGGATTGGTTAGCAAAGGAGGAGGGATACAGGACGAAGATTGGCAGGATAGAACAGCAGGTCCGGGACCTCCAATTCGAGAAGAACATGCAAGCTGCCACCGACGAAGGAGACAAAAAGAAGTTGGCACAAGAAAATGACTTCTTGAGAGCTCAAATCCGGCAAATGAAAAGAGATGCTGACAGACAGTCGAGGAGTCGGGCCGACGAAAAATTGATAAGGGGTTTGAGAAGTCAAGTCACCGACATCCAAAGAGAATTGGACGAGTCAAAAGCCCAAATAACGAGGATCCGTGCTAGCTGGAAAAAGGAGGCACATCAACATGCACTTCACCTAAAGCGGGTGGAAGAAGATTACACCGATATCATCACTAGCCTGAGGGAAGCAAATGTTGTCCTTAGGGAGCGGGTTTTCAAGCAAGCCCAAGATGCCAGAGCAGACCTCGACCGCTGCCACAATTTGATGGCCCGACTGCAAGGACAAGTGGATAGGCTCCTAGATCAAGTCACCAACAATGCTCGAAGATTGGGAGCGAAAAACCAGCAAATAGAGCGGCTACTCGGAGAAAGGGACATGATCAAGGATAGAATTGGAGAAATCGGGCACTATGTCACCATGAAGTGCCTAGCTTGTGAACGAATGCCCCGCGCCGACCTTTTCGCTTCAATTATGGGTTATGTTCATCGGATCATGGAAGAGTTGAGGGAACTACACAAGGACCTCACACCAAGGCCCGCGGCAAGGCCGAATGATGCCTCGCGGGCCCCCGGGGATTTTAGGGCATTAGATTTTTGATTGAAAATGTATTTTGAAATGTTGAGTCAAGCTAGTTGGCATTTTTATCTTTACTTTCCCAAGTCAAGCATTTTCTTTTGTTTTGCTGATTGTTGTAAGACGTGTTTTGTAACTACACGGTTTTATTTGATATAAAAGTTACTGAATTTTGCCACCATCTTGTCACCAGAACTACGCTCGGTCTGATTCACGCGGGGTCGTGATACGTAGGCAATCCACATAAGATTCGACCACCACTAAAAAGAAAGAAAAAGAATCCAAAGGCTAAATAACAATAAGGCTTGCAAAGATAGTCGAAAAAGAAAAAAAAAAAAAAAAAAGAAAAAGAAAAAGAAAAAGAAAAAGAAAAAGGGCCGGAATGACGCATGTTAAAGAGTACACGTAGAAAGGGTTATTTGGTTAGGTGCATTGCATCCGACGTGCTATAACATATCTGTCAAACTCGGTGAACTAACAAGTTTGTTGCGTATTCCAGAAAGTTTAGCAGTTGGTTTGACAGAATATCCTGGCCAGCCATCACTACCGTACTAGATCCAAAGGACCAGTTACAGTAAGCATGTCGAGTTCTGGCAAGAGTCTCGAAGAAGAAAAGTCCGAGCTACAAATCATGAAGGAAGAAGTAGACCGGTTAAAACAACAGATAACAGAGATGCACTTGGCCTGGGCCAGGGAACAGTCTTCACCAAACCGCCCTACTCTCGCCTCAGCTCCGGAACATCCGCCCGTCGATCCTTCAACAAGCGCCCCGAGCTATCCATACTTTCAGGGGGAAAACCCATATGCCGCCCACATTCCGCCAGCCAAACCAAATCCTCCTCCAGTCACCCCTGTTTTTGTGGCACCTCCACCTGCTCCTCTGCAAAGGCCGGCCAGCGAGCCATATGTTCAGATCCATGACAACTCTTACTATCCTCCGGAGCCTACTTTCAGGGCTCCTGAACCACAATCACATACACCTCACTGGGATAATCCGGCAGAACCGGAAAAACACTTCCAAAGTTCGGAACACGAGGAAGTTGCCAGAAAAGTTAAAAGCCTGGAGCAGTCCTTCAGGAACATGCACGGTTTAGGCAACCAGGTCAGCGTCGCCTATAAGGATCTGTGTCCATTTCCGGACGTCCAGTTGCCAGCGGGATTTAAAATGCCCAAATTCGACCTATACGAGGGGCATGGTGACCCAGTGGCCCACCTGCGGGGGTTTTGCAGTAAAATGAGAGGGGCCGGAGGACGGGACGAGCTTCTGATAGCCTACTTCGGCCAGAGTCTGGGAGGATCGGCGTTGGAGTGGTACACTAGACAGGATCCCAGTAGATGGTTTACGTGGGATGATTTGGCTCAAGCTTTTATCGGCCAGTTCCAATACAATCTTGAGATAATCCCCGACCGCCTATCGTTGCTAAAATTAGAGAAGAAGCCTGCTGAAAGCTTCAGGGAATTTGGTTTCCGATGGAGGGAACAGGCGGCCAGGGTAGATCCGCCGATGAGAGAAAGCGAGATGGTGGACTACTTCTTACAGACATTAGAGCCCACCTACTTCGGACATCTGGTAACGTCCGTAGGCAAATCATTCACTGAGGTGATAAAAATGGGGGTATGATCGAGGAGGGTTTGAAGGCCAACAAGATCATGAGTTACTCAGCACTGAAAGCCACCACTCAGGCTATCCAAAGCGGTACTGGAGGAGTACTGGGGAAGAAGAGGAGAGAGGAAGTTGCGGCCGTCGAGTCCGGGGCATGGTTCAGAAATAGAGGCCCCGCGCCACAATATAGCCCACCCCAACCTCACCACCAAAATTACTCTCACAACCCATATAGCCACCCACCACATTACTATCCCGCACCTGATCCCCATTTTACTGTCCACCATGCACAGTCCTATTCCGCACCTCCCGCTCATGCACCGTGGCGTGCGCCAAACCCCCAGAATAATCATCCACCCCCAAGAGCTTACAGAAACCCCTCGGGCGCGAGTTTCCGTCCGAACCAGGCATTCAGGGGCGACAGGGCGCCGAGGCCAAAGACTTTCACTCCCTTAGGAGAGTCTTACACTAGTCTGTTCCACCGGTTAAAGCAGGTAGGGTTGCTGAATCCGGTTGAAGCTAAGCTGCCAAACCCTCTTCCGAAGAACCTGGACCATTCAGTAAATTGTGCCTACTGCTCGGGATGTTCGGGACATGATACAGAAAAGTGTTGGAGGCTGAAGACGGCCATCCAGGAGCTCATTGACACCCGCAGGATCGAGGTCCAGACTCCAACAGAGCCCAACATCAACCAAAACCCGCTCCCAGCTCATCATGAGACCAATATGATCGAGTTGGTACGGGCGGAGGAAGGAAAGGAGAAAGCCTCTCAGACTGTAATGATGATTAGGTCTAGCGGGGCAGGAACGAGAAAAGGGCCAAGCTTTGATGAGTCGCCCAGTTGCAAGAAGGACATACCAGGAGAGTCGGAAGCAGGAAAGGAAAGTGTGAACGAAGTACCGGTGAAGCCGGCCAAGATAGTTGTACCAGGGGCAGCAATCAAGCCCATCTTGACAGTAGCAGGCGTTCGAATGGATCCTTTCATCATCCGGCCGGCAACACAGTTGCCAGTAACTGATAGCCGGGCTGTCCCATGGAATTATGCTCGGATTACAACGACCTACAGAGGAAAGGAGGTGAAAGAGGAAGTTTGTGAAGCCCAAGGGTTGACCCGCTCGGGGAGATGTTTTGCCCCTGCGGAATTGAGGAAGACCACTCCGGCAGTATTGAAAAAGCCGGTCACCGATGAAGAAGCGGAAGAATTCTTGAAAAAGATGAAGCTGCACGACTACTCCGTCTTAGAGCAGTTGAAGAAGACTCCGGCGCAAATATCATTGCTATCCTTGCTGATACATTCTGAAGAACATCGGCAAGCATTGATGAAAGTCCTGAATGAGGCACATGTACCGGATAAAATCTCGGTGAGCCATTTGGAGAAGATCACCAATAGGATCTTCGAAGCAAATCGGATCACCTTCACCGATGACGAGTTGCCTGAGGAAGGCACTGAGCATAACAGGGCTTTATATCTTACGGTGAAGTGTGAAGAGGCGGTGGTTACCAAAGTCTTGGTCGATAATGGGTCCGGTGCTAACATTTGTCCTCTCTCTACACTGGGCAAATTAAAAGTAGACATCGGCAGGGTACGCGAGAACAGGGTATGTGTTCGAGGGTTTGACGGAGGAGGCAAAGCATCGGTTGGTGACATAGTGCTAATCTTGACAATTGGGCCGGTGGAGTTCACCATGGAATTCCAGGTGCTTGGACATGGTGGTGTCATATAACCTCCTAATAGGGCGGCCATGGATTCATGCCGCAAGAGCCGTTCCATCCAGCTTACACCGGCTCGTCAAGTTTGAATGGGACCAGAGCAGGAGATCGTCGTCCACGGAGAGAACGATCCACAATCGGGCACCATCATTCCCTTTGTTGAAACGAGAAGAAGATGTTGGGCCGTGGGTGTATCGAGTCTGCGATGTGGTGTCCGCCGATCGAGTTCGGAAGGGGAATGTATTCCGGGCGACAGAACAATTACTGCGGATGTCATGGTGGCGCATGAAATGTTGCGACATGGTTTCGTACCCGGTAAAGGTCTAGGTGCATCTCTGCAAGGAATCATACAACCGGTATCGGTGGTCGAAAACTTGGGAACCTTCGGCTTGGGATTCCAGCCAACCTCAGAGGACATCCGGCGAGCAAAGAGGAGCAAGCAGAAAACATGGGTGCTCCCAAAGCCTGTTCCACGCCTTTCCCAATCTTTTGTCAGGTCCGGAGCAAGAGGACATCCAGCGACAAAGATTCCCGGTCCTACGATCAGGCCGGATGAAGAGTTCTTCAGGAAGTTCGAAGACCTATTCACAGATGTATGTATGCTCGAGGACGGTGAAGGATCTAGTCACGCCGAGATACAATTTGTGGGATCAAAGGCAAAACTGAATAACTGGAAGGCTACTCCTCTCCCTGTCCGGAAGGAGTCTTGGTAGTTTGTCTTGGATTGTCTTTCTTTCGAAATTTTGTATTGGGGGTTTGTCCCCGGAGTAAAATCCCGTTTGTTTTGTTCATTTTTGATTTAAGTTTGCAGTTTGTTTTCCCTTTGTACAATTCCCATCAATGAAATTTGGTTCCTTCGTGTCTAATTTTGTTTATCTTTTCTTCTTTTTACTTTTCTGAACAGCCTTCTTGCAACTGATCTTTATGATATGGCGTGCTTAAAGATTAATCAACCCAGTCTAGAAAGTCAATCGGGTTTGGAAATAATAACACATGAAATAAGAAGTGACGAGAGTGAGTCGGAGTACGGCGATGATGAAGCCGTAGAAGAAATCGGTGAAGAATTAAGTCACTTCGAGGAAAAACCCAAACCGAATTTAAATGATGCTGAGGCCGTTAATCTAGGGAATGCGGATGACGTCAAAGAAACCCGGATAAGTGTCCATATTGAACCCAATCTGAGAGAAGAATTGATCACAACACTCATGGAGTTTAAAGATATTTTCGCATGGTCGTACGACGACATGCCAGGACTCAGCACTGATCTAGTGGTTCATAGATTACCCACCGATCCGGCATATCCTCCCGTCAAGCAAAAGCTGCGGAAATTCAAGACGGAGATGAGTGTGAAGATTAAGGAGGAGGTAACCAAGCAGTTGCAGGCGAAAGTCATTCGTGTCACTCGATACCCTGAATGGTTGGCTAACGTAGTACCGGTGCCAAAGAAAGACGGGAAGATCAGGGTATGCGTGGACTATCGCAATCTCAACAAGGCAAGTCCTAAGGATAATTTCCCACTTCCCAATATCCATATCCTGATTGATAATTGCGCCGGACGCGAAATTGGATCCTTTGTGGACTGTTATGCGGGATATCATCAGATTTTGATGGATGAAGAGGACGCAGAAAAGACGGCTTTTATCACGCCGTGGGGGACTTATTGCTACCGAGTGATGCCGTTTGGTTTGAAGAACGCAGGAGCAACATATATGAGGGCAATGACTACGGTATTCCATGACATGATACACAAGGAAATTGAGGTGTACGTGGATGACGTGATCATAAAGTCTAGGCGTCAAGAAGACCATGTTGCCGACCTCGGGAAGTTCTTTCAAAGACTTCGAAGGTACGACATCAAGCTCAATCCGGCCAAATGCGCATTCGGAGTTCCATCAGGAAAGTTGCTAGGATTCATCGTCGGCCGACGGGGCATTGAGTTGGACCCATCCAAAATCAAGTCCATTCAGGAGTTAGCCCCGCCGAAGAATAAAACAGAGGTAATGAGTCTGTTGGGAAGGTTGAATTACATCGGTAGGTTTATTGCCCAGCTTACGGCAACTTGTGAACCCATATTCCGCCTATTGAAGAAAGACGCTGCGATAGAATGGACGGCAGAATGTCAGGAAGCGTTTGACCGGATCAAAGGGTATCTGTCAAATCCACCCGTACTAGTGCCGCCTGAGCCAGGTAGACCCCTGATTCTTTATCCGACGGTCTTGGAGAATTCGTTTGGCTGCGTACTGGGGCAGCATGATCTTACTGGCAGGAAGGAAAGGGCCATTTACTACCTCAGTAAGAAGTTTACAGTCCACGAGGTCAAGTACACTCATCTGGAAAAGACATGTTGCGCCCTAACTTGGGTAGCCCAAAAGCTGAAACACTACTTGTCTTCTTACACCACGTACCTCATTTCGCGGTTGGATCCGTTGAAGTATATTTTCCAGAAACCCATGCCTACAGGGAGGTTAGCAAAATGGCAAATATTGCTTACGGAATTCGACATCATATACGTGACAAGGACGGCTATGAAAGCTCAAGCCCTGGCCGACCACTTAGCTGAAAATCCCGTTGATGACGAATACGAACCTTTGAGGACGTATTTTCCAGATGAGGAAGTATTACAAATTGATGGGTTAGAACTAACCGAGGAGCCAGGGTGGAAGCTTTTCTTCGACGGAGCGGCGAACGCAAAAGGAGTCGGAGTAGGGGCGTGCTTATCTCTGAAACAGGACATCATTATCCTGTTACTGCTCAACTGCGTTTTCATTGTACCAATAATATGGCCGAGTACGAGGCATGTATCTTGGGGTTGCGATTAGCAGTGGACATGGATGTACAGGACGTCTTGGTCTTGGGGGACTCGGACCTTCTGGTACATCAGATTCAGGGAGAATGGGAAACCAGAGATTTAAAGCTTATCCCGTATCGTCGGTGTTTGCATGATTTGACTAAGCGTTTCCGGTCGGTAGAATTCAGACATATCCCAAGGATGCATAATGAGGTTGCCGACGCGTTGGCTACTTTAGCGTCAATGCTACACCACCCAGACAAGGTTCGTGTCGATCCGTTACATATCCAGATCCGGAATCAACATGCTTATTGTAACGTGATAGAGGAAGAGGTGGATGGTGAGCCGTGGTTTCATGATGTCAAGGAATACCTCAGGTTAGGAGTATACCCAGAGCAAGCAACTGGAGACCAAAAGCGAGCTATTCGGCGGTTGGCGAACGGATTTTTCCTTAGTGGAGGGGTGCTGTATAAAAGAACCCCGGATTTGGGATTGTTGAGATGTATAGATGCAAGTCAAGCAACAACAGTGATGACGGATATACACTCGGGAGTTTGCGGACCACACATGAGCGGATACGTATTGGCGAAGAAGATTCTTCGAGCAGGATACTATTGGCTCACTATGGAGCGGGATTGTATAAGTTTCGTGCGAAGATGCCATCAGTGTCAGATACACGGAGATTTGATTCATTCTCCGCCGACTGAATTGCATACAATGTCAGCACCGTGGCCGTTTGTCGCATGGGGTATGGATGTTATTGGACCTATTGAGCATGCGGCTTCCAATGGTCACAGGTTCATTCTGGTAACGATTGATTATTTTACCAAGTGGGTAGAGGCCAAAACATTCAAATCAGTGACCAAGAAGGCGGTAGTGGACTTCGTACACTCCCACATCATCTGCAGGTTTGGAATTCCAAAGATGATCATTACGGATAACGGTGCAAATCTTAACAGTGGATTGATGAAAGAGGTATGTCAACAGTTCAAGATTACACACCGAAACTCCACACCGTATCGCCCAAAAGCAAACGGTGCGGTCGAGGCAGCAAACAAGAACATAAAGAAGATATTGAGGAAGATGATAGAAGGGTCTAGGCAGTGGCATGAAAAGTTACCATTTGCGGCTGTTGGGTTATCGCACTACCGTCCGGACTTCGGTAGGTGCAACTCCTTACTTGTTGGTATACGGGACTGAAGCAGTAATACCCGCAGAAGTTGAGATTCCATCCCTCCGAATCGTCGCTGAAGCTGAGATTGACGACGACGAGTGGGTCAAAACCCGATTAGAGCAATTAAGCTTGATCGATGAAAAGAGATTGACAGCGGTATGTCACGGCCAATTGTATCAAAAGAGAATGGCGAGAGCATATAACAAGAAGGTACGTCCCAGGAGATTTGAAGTGGGACAGCATGTGCTGAAGAGAGTTCTACCACACCAGGCCGAGGCGAAAGGCAAGTTCGCTCCAAATTGGCGGGGACCTTTTGTGGTGACTAGAGTATTATCCAACGGCGCTCTATGTTTGACTGATGTCGAGGGAAGATGCACCGATATGGCTATCAATTCTGATGCAGTTAAGAGATATTATGTGTAATTCTTTAATGCATTTGTCAATGTTTGGTTTCGTTTGTGTGTATTTGGCATTTTTTCGGAGAATGAAATGACAGAGGCAATTTTTCTACTACCCAAACACTTTAACCTTTGTTTCCCCATTTGAGCCTTAATTGTTCTTTCATATACCCTCTTTCGGAATCATCGAGGAAGATGTGTAACAGAATAGAAAAGAAACAAAAAGTAATACAAGAAAAAGTGAACTACGTTCGACCTGATTCCTCAAGAAGGATACGTAGGCGCCACACGGCTCGGTCATAATAAAATAAAAATCAAAAATCCCCCAAGCAACAAAACTGGGGCAGAAGTCATTGTTTTCGTTGGAAAGATAGTGTGGATTCCGAAAGTTGTAATAAGCTAACCATTGAGGCTAAACCCCTTTCTTCGGCCTCACGCGCAGAAACCATATCAAGAACCAGAAAGACCTCTCGATCAGTATTTGAGAAGTGCCAAGTCATGTGAATGAAAGCCAAGAGTGACATCCCGACCCTCGATTGAATCCAGGATGCACAAGCCGAAAGGGGATAACGCTCTAGAAGGAATCTCAGGGGTGATACCCCGCCGCAGGGAAAGAAAGCGTAAATGAGAGAGTCTTAACGGTGAAAACCCTCGCGGGCACCTTAAGGCGAAGGAAGTTGAGAGAAGTAAGATGAGAGAGTCTTACGGTGAAAACCTTTACGGGCACCTTAAGGCGACGGGAGATAGAGAGAAATGAGAGAATCTCGTTAGTGAAAACCCTTTGAAGGGCACTGTGAGGTGACAGGACGAGATGGTTACAAGATGTCTGCATGAGACAAGGTTTGGACATCCGTTTACCTCTAGCAGAACGCGGTATCAGAAAGTGATTGACATGAATAGACTGGGTAGTTTAATCTCAAAGGCGCGGCATAACATTGGATCAGGCACACATTCAGATAAGTTTTCCTATTTTTGAGTTCAGAAAAGTTTTTCTCTTCTTTTGTCATTTGCGGTCGGTATTCTTTTCTTTTCTTTCATTTTCGAAAATTGATTTTTCAAAGCTTACTACCAAGTCTCCCAAAGCAGTATATTGAAAGTGAATAGGCATGGAACAAGGCAATGAGACAGAAGTCGTTACGATAGTGAGATTGGGATGACGGGCTGAGTGGAAGGTTCGCAAGAATCATGGAGTATGATGGACACATGTGGCATGTCCGAAAGATGATTTCACGCAACAGATCACCGGCTAAAAAGAGTCGGACCAAACCAAAGGTTGGAATAAAAGGAAAAGATGAGAGGTCGTTCGTGGAAAAAGCATCTTCCCAAGCAAGCGTCAACGTCGTCCTCAAAGTTCGAGAGAGGCCAAGCAGCTGAAAGAGAATGGCCTCAACAAGAGTGGCACGACCACTCGCGGCGTTTTGAAACTAACAATTTTTCTTTGATTTAAAGCAGGAAAAGAGGGTTCGTTGGCAGAAAAGCATACCGTCCAGAAGTTTATCAAACTGGGGCAGAAAATTTTCTCCTGTTGCGAAAATTTTCTGGAAAGCAAGACTGAGAGGATAAGGGTAGAAAGCAACACAAGATTTCGGGAAGTACCAGCTCCGAGCAGAATAGTTTTGAGAAAGGCCAGACGACACGATGGGGTAATATTTGAGCCTATAATTTGATCAAGGAAACAAAAGCGTGAGTCCCAAAAGAGGTAGGGGAAGAAGGAAGAGAATGAGGGGTGAAGGAAACGAAGAATGCTTCCTCAGCAGCATCACCCCCAGCAGGCGAGTAGACAGTTCCGAAAATATCCCCAGCTGCCAGAAGAAGAGTAACACGACCTAGGGGAAAGCAATTCCGAGACAGGATAATTCAGAAGAAAAGGTGGTCCGAGAGGCAATGCAGGAAGAAGGAAATGGTACAAGAGGCAAGGAAGGTAATCAAAATAGGATGAAATCAGTGAAGTTGTAGTTGAAGTCAGGGAGCCCGCCTGGAGAATGGAGTGGCGATTTTATTTCGAAGTTGTAGTTGAAGTCAGGAAGCCCGCTTGGAGAATGGAGTGGCGATTTAATTTTGAAGTAGTAGTTGAAGTCAGGGAGCCCGCCTGGAGAATGGAGTGGCGATTTAATTTTGAAGTAGTAGTTGAAGTCAGGGAGCCCGCCTGGAGAATGGAAACAAAGAATACTTCCTCAGCAGCATCACCCCCAGCAGGCGGGTAAACAGTTCCAAAATATCCCCAGCAGCCAGAAGAAAAGTAATACGACCGGGGGGAAAGCAATTCCGAGACAGGATAATTCAGAAGAAAAGGTGGTCCGAGAGGCAATGCGGGAAGAAGGAAATGGTACAAGAGGTAAGGAAGGTAATCAAGATAGGATGAAATCAGTGAAGTTGTAGTTGAAGTCAGGGAGCCCGCTTGGAGAATGGAGTGGCGATTTAATGTCGAAGTTGTAGTTGAAGTCAGGTAGCCCGCCTGGAGAATGGAGTGGCGATTTAATTTTGAAGTTGCAATTGAAGTCAGGAAGCCCGCCTGGAGAATGGAGTGGCGATTTAATTTTGAAGTAGTAGTTGAAGTCAGGGAGCCCGCCTGAAGAATGGAGTGGCGATTTAATTTTGAAGTTGTAGTTGAAGTCAGGAAGCCCGCCTGAAGAATGGAGTGGCGATTTAATTTTGAAGTAGTAGTTGAAGTCAGGAAGCCCGCCTGGAGAATGGAGTGGCGATTTAATTTTGAAGTAGTAGTTGAAGTCGGGAAGCCCGCCTGGAGAATGGAGTGGCGATTTAATTTTGAAGTAGTAGTTGAAGTCAGGGAGCCCGCCTGGAGAATGGAGTGGCGATTTAATGTCGAAGTTGTAGTTGAAGTCAGGGAGCCCGCCTGGAGAATGGAGTGGCGATTTAATGTTGAAGTTGTAGTTGAAGTCAGGAAGCCCGCCTGGAGAATGGAGTGGCGATTTAATTTTGAAGTAGTAGTTGAAGTCAGGAAGCCCGCCTGGAGAATGGAGTGGCGATTTAATTTTGGAGTTGTAATTGAAGTCAGGGAGCCCGCCTGGAGAATGGAGTGGCAATTTAATTCTGAAGTAGTAGTTGAAGTCAGGAAGCCCGCCTGGAGAATGGAGTGGCGATTTAATTTTGAAGTAGTAGATGAAGTCAGGGGCCCGCCTGGAGAATGGAGTGGCGATTTAATTTTGGAGTTGTAATTGAAGTCAGGAAGCCCGCCCGGAGAATGGAGTGGCGATTTAATTTTGAAGTAGTAGTTGAAGTCGGGGAGCCCGCCTGGAGAATGGAGTGGCGATTTAATTTTGAAGTAGTAGTTGAAGTCAGGGAGCCCGCTTGGAGAATGGAGTGGCGATTTAATTTTGAAGTTGTAGTTGAAGTCAGGAAGCCCGCCTGGAGAATGGAGTGGCGATTTTATTTCGAAGTTGTAATTGAAGTCAGGAAGCCCGCCTGGAGAATGGAGTGGCGATTTAATTTTTGAAGTTGTAGTTGAAGTCAGGGAGCCCGCCTGGAGAATGGAGTGGCGATTTAATTTTGAAGTAGTAGTTGAAGTCAGGGAGCCCGCCTGGAGAATGGAGTGGCGATTTAATTTTGAAGTAGTAGTTGAAGTCAGGGAGCCCGCCTGGAGAATGGAGTGGCGACCTGTGTTAATTCGGTGGAGGAAAGCGGTAGAATGTAACAGGAATCTCCGGCATGAATCCAAGTTCGTAAGAAGAGACGAAGCATCAGAAGGAACGCCAAGTCAGACGGGATGGCAAGGAGCGCGACAAGATCAAGTTAAAAAAGGATAGATAAGAACTTGTAGTACTGTAACTTAGTCTAACTTCTTGTTTTTCGTTGCTTAGCGCGGTGTAACAAGGAAATCAACTAAGCAGTGGTAGCAGCAATAACAGCGGCAACAGCAGTAACGGCGAGATCGCAACAGGCATGGTAGTCCCAGCTACCGGAACTTCCCGAACTACATTGACCTGATTCCCTTTTAGCCAGGGATATGTAGGAGACCTTTGAAGCAAGGTTCGGTCAAAACCTTTCCAAAATGCTTCATACGGAGTGTTCGGATAGGCAAAAATCGCTTATATCCGCTCATTTATCTTTGCACGAAAACTCGGCGTGTTTACGCGCAAAGAGGGGCAGCTGTGAGCACGTGATTTTTGCCTTACTCGAGAAGTACTCCCAGAAAATTCAAAATAAAAATAGTTTCGTGTTGGGCATGATTTGTGTGATTTGGTGTTAATTTTATCTTTTGTGTGCACGTTTATTTATTTAAATTAAAAATACAAAAATATATGCTAGGCTTTGCATTTTCAGTGTTTGATATCGAAGTCATGTGATTTACATTTTTTGGGTAATATGTAATTGTGTGCGTTAATTGTAGTAAAAGCAGCGGTGTTATAGGTTGGTATATACATATGTGTGTATATATATATATATATGTATACATACATATATATATATATATATATACACATATGCATATAATATAGCATGAAGATCCGAGCTGGGCCAAATTTAGTCTAAAAGCCAGGCCCAAATGAATTGCTTCTGATCCGGCCCAAATATCCGTCCAGCTTCAGCCTATGTAACGCTTGATCTGGACCGTTGGATTTTATTATCCAACGGCCCAGATTAATCCGTTAATTCCAAAATTCATTCAGCCTAGGACTTAACCAAACGGCACCGTTTGGTTTAAGTGAGAGGATCCTGATCGTTGATCAAGTTTGATCCAACGATCAGGATTTAACTACTCAAAACATATATAAACTCCTTTCCATACCCCGCCCCCCCCAAGCCAGACCCCCCCTCTCCCTTCTTCTCCCTCGGAAGCTCTCAAAGCCCGGTGTAACGCCGCCTTCCTCCGCCTGCCGGAAATCGCCTCACGGCGGTTTCGGTAGGCCAATCGCCACCAAACCAATGCCAAACCCTTCCCCTCACCTCCCCCATCACGATCCCAGCCTCCATTAACCTCGAATCATGCCGGAGCTCCTCGAATCTTCATTTGAAGATTCGAGTCAAACTCGAACCTATGCCAAATCACCCCAAATTCACACCACGGTCTCCTCACACCTCCCCCACACTCCCAACGACATTGGTTTGCTTCGAATCTAACCAAAAATGCAAAAGCCCCAAATCCGAGCCCAAGAACCCTAATTTTGAAGAAACCCAATTCGAGCCGGTTTAGCCACAATTGAAGTCCAAGGGACTTTAGTCTAGGTGTTCTCAATCGAGAACATCTCGATTAAAGCCCGTTTGGCTTCAATAATTCCACATTTTGGTTCAAAGTTTGGGTCGGCAGTGTTCTTATGAGGTATTCATTCCTTCTTCGTTCGTTTTAATTCGATTGTGTGAATATGTGTGTGTTTTATTCATTGTTTCAATTCTCATCTAGCATGCTTTTAACTTCCCATATCCGTTGGTCTGCTCTTCTCATTTGAGGCTTTTTATTTGGCCAATTCCCCCTGTTTTCAGTAGTTAAATTGAATCATAGGTTCAATGTGATTAATGTCGTCAACAATCCAATTTGTTTGTGTAATTTGCCCTGGCCTGCCCGTATGCAAGTGTAGGATTTGGTTACTGTTTGATTCAGATTAAAGGGATAATTGGTTGTAGTTAATAGGATAATTGTTTAATCACGCACCCATACAAAGGGCTAGTGGAACTGAGCACAGCAGGGTATCCACTGAACACTGCCACCAGCCTTATTGTTTAAGGCTTGAGTCCACCTTTGGACAGTAGTTAGTGGGGTTTGCAGGGAATATGATGGGTTGGGAAGTCAGGGTAGGGGGTAACAGTAGGGGCTGCTGGTCAGCTATAAGATGGGAGATAATCTGAGAGTAAAAGAGGGATTCAGATATACATTGATAGACATTGACAGATATTAGAGAACAGAGACACTTAGAGAGCAAAAGATTCATACATAGAGAGGGACTGAAATACCTGAGAGCAACTAGAAACCTGGAGAGAAAATAGACAGCAAGCTACACCTCGATACACATATATAAAGATACAAGAAAGGCCACTGTTTCATTGGTTTCTTAGTCACTGTTTCGATTATTTTGCTTCAGTGATTGAATAGTTGGCCATTGTTTGTTGTAGTGCTGGTTCTTCTGCTGTTTCAGTGTTCATTTGGGTGCTCTTGGTCGTCGTGTGTTGCTGTGCACAGTGTTGTTGGTAGTGCTGGTTCTTCTGTTAGTTGTTGTTGCTGTGTTATTGTAGCTACTGCCATTGGTTGGTCGTGTGTGCTGATATTGCAGCCTGGTTTGTTTGGGGTTGCTTTTGGTCTATTGGTGGCTGGTCTGTTAGTGTTTGTTGCCTGGGGTTTGGTCTTTTGGGTTGCTGCCTGGCTGTGTGCTGTTATTGCTGTGGTGTCCAATTGAGGCTATTGGTCAGTAGTTTGTTGCACTTGGTCTATTGTGTGGCTGGTTGGTCTATTTGGTTGCTGCTGGTTGTTGGTCTAAGTGACTGCTGGTCCATTGGTTGTCATTGGTTGTCGGGGCTATTGGTCTATTTGATTGCATTGGTTGTTGTGGCTGTTTGGTATACTGTTGATTGTTGTTGGTTTACTGTGGTTATTATTGGTCTTTGGTTGTTGTTCCTGTTACTGTTCTTGTTGCTGTTGCTGCATTGCCATTGCTCACTCTTCCTTGTTCTTCCGCATTCCAGGTACACACCTCTGTTTTTGTAGTTCCTTGGTACGAAAAGAATGAAGTTTGAAGCGTGTGCATAAAGTCTATTGAAACATGTAGTCATTTATAGTTCTTACGTTTAATTACATTCTGTTATTCTTCAATTAAATTTGTATTGCTAGTTTTGTTACGGAAATGTAGCTAGACCAAAGATACACTATCATTAAATATGCACGTAAATCCGAATTAGTCTGTTGTATCTTTGTTCAATCTTCTCTACTCATGTGTATAATCTCCAAACCTGTTAAATGATAGACCCTATGTTAAAAGCAAGATTAGCTAGGGAGTTGTCACTCAACGGAATGACGTAATTAGATTAAAAGAGTCGGGGGTGCATTTCATGTGACCCGACCCCAATTTTGGGCAAGAATGAACAAAGCGTGTCAGGAACCACAGGCGCATTTCATGCGGTGTGGTTCGTAGCAAGTTTTAAGTAATTTGGAATCAACTCTTAAGTAAGATACAGTGGGATGTAGTTCGCTTTAGATTTGAATCAAAGGTACGCCTCGCCCAATAGTTACACTAATCACATAGCCGTCATAAATGTACATATAAATACTTAGGTTTCGAGATGCGTCGTTTCTTAACGAATTTCATGCCTTTCTCAACAATGTAAATAAGTAGTCGATCCGGGCATATATTTTAGTTTTACCTTTTTAAATACGGGAGTGCATTTCATGTGACCCGAATCCAAACCTCGAAATGTTGAATAAGAATATGTTGAGGATCCGGGTGCATTTCATGTGACGTGATTCGAAAGCATATTTTTAAGCAACTTTCTCTTTCGTAAATCACAACCAATAATAAAAGCGGTAAAAGGGTATTAACTTGCACTAAGTACATAATTGTAAAAAGCAGATAGATAAGCCAAACACGACAGTTGAGCGACCGTGCTAGAACCACGGAATTCGGGAATGCCTAATACCTTCTCCCGGGTTAATAGAATTCCTTATCCGGATTTCCGGTTCGCGGACTGTTAAATAGAGTCATTCTTTTCCTCGATTCGGGATTTAACCGGTGACTTGGGACACCATAAAATCTCCCAAGTGGCGACTCTGAAGTAATTAAAATAAATCCCATCTCGATTGTCCTTTAATTGGAAAAACTCTTTGCGTCCTTGCGGGTGCGTAAAAAAAGAGGTGTGACAGGTATGAAACCATGTCTCAACATTTCATGAGCCACCATGACGTCTGCAGTAATTATTCTGTCATTAGGAATGCATTCCCCTTCTGGAACTCGGTTGGCGGATACCACATCGCAGATCTGATATACCCATGGCCCAACATCTTCTTCCGTCTCAACAAAGGGGACGATGGTGCCTGGTTGTAGATCATTCTCTCCATGGACGACGATCTCCTATTGGTCCCACTCAAACTTGACGAGTTGGTGTAGGCTGGATGGAACCGCTCTTGCGGCATGGATCCACGGTCGCCCTATCAGAAGGTTATATGACACTACCATGTCCAGCACCTGGAATTCCATGGTGAACTCCACTGGCCCGATTGTCAAGATTAACACTATGTCACCAACCGACGCTTTGCCTCCTCCATCAAACCCTCGAACACATATGATGTTCTTGCGTATCCTGCCGATGTCCACTTTCAACTTGTCCGGTGTAGAGAGAGGACAAATGTTAGCACTGGACCCATTATCGACAAGGACTTTGGTAACCACCGACTCCTCACACTTTACCGTAAGATATAAAGCCTTGTTGTGCTCGGTGCCTTCCTCGAGCAATTCATCATCGGTGAAGGTGATCCGATTCGCTTCGAAGATCCTATTGGTGATCTTCTCCAAATGACTCACTGAGATTTTATCAGGTACATGTGCCTCATTCAGGACTTTCATCAAAGCTTGCCGATGTTCTTCAGAATGTATCAGCAAGGACAGCAATGAGATTTGCGCCGGAGTCTTCTTCAGCTGTTCCAGGATAGAATAATCATGTAGCTTCATCTTTTTCAGGAATTCTTCTGCCTCTTCGTCAGTTACCGGCTTTTTCAATGTTGCCGGAGTGATCTTCCTCAATTTCGTAGGGGCAAAACATCTCCCCGAGCGGGTCAAACCTTGCGCTTCGCAAACTTCCTCTTTCACTTCCTTTCCTTTGTAGGTTGTTGTGATCCGAGCATAATTCCATGGAATAGCTCTGCTATCAGTTATTGGCAACTGTATTGCTGGCTTGATGATGAAAGGATCCATTCGAACGCCTGCTACCGTCAAGACGGGCTTGGTTGCTATCCCTGGTACAACTATTTTTGCTTTCCTCGGGCTCACCGGTACTTCGTTCACACTTCCTTTTTCCGCTTCTAACCCTCCCGGTACGTCCTTCTTGCAAATGGATGGCTCATCAAAGCTCGGCCCCTTTCTCATTCCTACCCCGCTAGACTTGATCATCATTACAGTCTGAGAGGCTTTCTCCTTTCCTTCTTCTACCCGTACCAACTCGATCATGTTGGTCTCGTGATGAGTTGGAAGTGGATTTTGGTTGATGTTGGGCTCTGTTGGAGTCTGGACCTCAATCCTGCGAGTGTCGATGAGCTCCTGGATGGCCGTTTTCAACCTCCAACACTTTTCCGTATCATGTCCCGGACATCCTGAGCAGTATGCACAATTTACTGAATGGTCCGGGTTCTTTGGAAGAGGGTTTGGTAGCTTAGCTTCAACCAGATTTAGCAACCCTACTTGCTTCAATCGGTGGAACAGACTGGTGTAAGACTCTCCCAAGGGAGTGAAAGTCTTTGGCCTTGGCGCCCTGTCGCCCTTGAATGCCTGGTTCGGACGAAAACTCGCGCCCGAGGGGTTTCTGTAAGCTCTTGGGGGTGGATAATTGTTCTGCGGGTTTGGTGCACGCCACGGTGCATGGACGGGAGGTGCGACATATGACTGAGCATGATGGACAGTGAAATGGGGATCAGGTGCGGGATAGTAATGTTGCGGGTGGTTATATGGATTGTGGAAGTAATTTTGGTGGTGAGGCTGGGGCGGGCTATATTGGGGTGCGGGGCCTCTATTTCTGAACCATGTCCCGGACTCGACTGCCGCGACTTCCTCTTTCCTCTTTTTCCCGAGTACTCCTCCAGTACCACTTTGGATAGCCTGAGTGGTGGCTTTCAATGCTGAGTAGCTCATGATCTTGTTGGCTTTCAAACCTTCCTCGATCATAGCCCCCATTTTTATCACCTCGGTGAATGATTTGCCCACGGACGTCACCAGATGTCCGAAATAGGTTGGCTCTAGTGTCTGCAAGAAGTAATCCACCATCTCGCTCTCTCTCATAGGCGGATCTACCCTTGCTGCCTGTTCCCTCCAGCGGAAACCAAATTCTCTGAAACTTTCAGCGGGTTTCTTCTCTAATTTTAGCAATGATAAGCGGTCGGGGATTATTTCAAGATTGTACTGGAACTGACCGATAAAAGCTTGAGCCAAATCATCCCACGTAAACCATCTGCTGGGGTCTTGTCTAGTGTACCACTCCAGCGCAGATCCTCCCAGACTCTGACCGAAGTAAGCTATCAGAATCTCGTCCCGTCCTCCGGCTCCTCGCATTTTACTACAAAACCCTCGGAGGTGGGCTACAGGATCACCATGCCCCTCGTATAGGTCAAACTTGGGCATTTTGAACCCGGCCGGCAACTGGACATCTGGGAATGGACACAGATCCTTGTAAGCGACACTGACCTGGTTGCCCAAACCGTGCATGTTCCTGAAGGACTGCTCCAGGCTTTTAACTTTTCTAATAACTTCCTCATGTTCCAAACTTTGGAAGTGCTTTTCCGGTTCTGCCGGATTATCCCAGTGAGGGGTGTGTGATTGCGGTTCAGGAGCCCTAAAAGTAGGCTCTGGAGGATAGTAAGAGTTGTCATGGATCTGAACATGCGGCTCGCCGGACGGCCTTTGTAGAGTAGCAGGTGGAGGTGCCACAAAAATAGGGGTGACTGGAGGAGGATTTGGTTTGGCTGGTGGAGTGTGGGTGGCATATGGGTTTTCCCCCTGAAAGTATGGATAGATCGGGGCGCTTGTCGAAGGATCAAGGGGTGGATGTTCTGGAGCTGATGCGAGAGTAGGGAGGTTTGGTGAAGACTGTCCCCTAGCCCAGGCTAGGTGCATCTCTGTTATCTGCTGTTTCAACCGATCTACCTCTTCTTTCATGATTTGTATCTCTGATTTCTCTTCCTCGAGACTTTTACCGGAACTAGACATGCTTGCTGTAATTGGCCATTTAGATCTAGTACGGTAATGGTGGCTGGCCAGTATATTCTGTCAAACCAACTGCTAAACTTTTCTGGAAATGCAACAAACTTGTTAGTTTACCGAGTTTAACAGATATGTTATAGCACGTTGGATGTAATGCACCTAACCAAATAACCATTTCTACATGTACTCGTAACATGCGTCATTCCAGCTTTTCTCTTTTTCTCTTTTTTTTCTTCTTTTTCTTTTCTTTTTCAACTATCCTTGAAAGCCTTATTGTTATTAACCTTCGTATTCTTTTCCTTTCTTTTTAGTGGTGGTCGAATCTTATGTGGATTGCCTACGTATCACGTCCCCGCGTGAATCAGACCGAGCGTAGTTCTGGTAACAAGATTGTGGCAAAATTCAGTAACTTTTATATCAAATAAAACCTTAAAGTTACAAAACATGTCTTACAATAATCGACAAAATAGAGGAATGCTTGACTCGAAAAAGGAAAATAAAATGCCAACCAACTTGACTCAATATTTCAAAATACATTTTTAAATCAGAAGTCTAATGCTCTAAAATTCCTGGGGGCCCGCGAGGCATCATTCGGCCTTGCCGCGGGCCTTGGTGTGAGGTCCTTGTGCAGTCCCCTTAAATCTCTCATGATCTGATGAACATAGCCCATAACCGAAGCAAAAAGGGCGGGGCGGGGCATTTGTTCACAAGCTAAGCATTTCATGGTAACATAATGCCCGATTTCTCCAATTCTGTCCTTGATCATGTCCCTTTCTCTGAGTAGGTGTTCTATCTGCTGGGTTTTCGCCCCCAATCTTCGAGCATTGTTGGTGACTTGGTCTAGGAGCCTATTCACTTGTTCTTGCAGTCGGGCCATCAAATCGTGGCAACGGTCGAGGTCTGTTCTGGCATCTCGGGCTTGCTTGAAAACCCGCTCCCTGAGGATAACATTTGCTTCCCTTAGACTAGTGATGATCTCAGTGTAATCTTCTTCTATCCGTTGCAGGTGAAGTGCGTGTTGATGTGCCTCCTTTCTCCAGCTAGCACGGACCCTCATTGTTTGGGCCTTCGACTCTTCCAATTCTCTTTGGACATCGGCAACTTGGCTTCTCAAACCCTTTATCAATTTTTCGTCTGCTCGACTCCTCAACTGTCTGTCAGCGTCCCTTTTCATTTGCTGGATCTGAGCCCTCAAAAAGTCATTTTCTTGTGCCAACTTCTTTTTATCTCCCTCGTCGGCGGCGGCTTGCATATCCTTTTCAAATTGGAGATCTTGGACCCGTTGCTCTATCTTGCCAATCTTTGTTCTGTAAACCTCTTCCTTAGCTAACCAGTCCCATTGTTCTTGTGACGCTTCAGCAAATTCCCTGAGGTGAGGTCTTTTGGCTGGTCTTTCACCCGATGTTTCTCCTTTGTACCAAGTAAGATATCCGGGTACAACCTCTCCTCTAGCTCGATCCTGCACACAAGTGTTTGCCTCCAGGTATTGGCATTTGCTCCAGATCTGGCGGACCCTTGCTTCTGGGAATTGACCATCGGGACCAATTTCAATAACCTGGGTACTCAGGTCTTCTTCTTTGGGTACTATCTGGCACCTCCCGAGCTGTCTCAACACCCGATGGGGCGCATAAGGTTGAATGCTTTTAAGTCCCATTAAGAGAAAGGGGGACCTAGCCGCTGGCATGTACACGATTCTGTCTATCTGTAACCAACCCAACGTCCATTGTATTCGACTTGCGCTGAGAGCCTGAAAGTATGCCCTCCATGCCAATGTTCCTTCGGGCAGGACGGTCCTATCGATCCTTGTATAAAATTCGCTTATGCAAGTTTTCTCAACCAACCCATATCTCAAGAATTGGGTACGGTGACACAGGTGCTCGATCATCCACATCTGTAGCAGTAAATTACAGCCTTCGAAAAAATCTCCCCCGGCTTTGCAGATTGTGAGGGCTCGATATATGTCCGATAGTATCATAGGAGCAAGAGTACTTTCGCTTTGGTCAAGCAAAGTACTGACGACTCCAGCTACCTTTATATCAATGTTCCCGTCTTTCCTTGGGAATACCATGAGTCCTAAAAAGGCTATCATGAAAGCAACTCGTCTGTGCTCCTCCCATTTCCGGCGATTACCCTTGCTGCATAATTTGTTTTCTGGCTTGTCGAAACCTCCCACATGACCGTACCTTTGATAGATGAAATTTAAAGTACAAAACCCTTGTGCTAGATCTGGGTTACGTACCGTTCTGGCTGTCTTCAATGAGTCTAAAAACCGGTGTATGGCGACAACCCTGGGGGCGATTAGATATTGATGCCCCAATGGTATATCAGTGTTTCCAATGTATCCGGTCATCTCCTCCACAGTTGGGGTGAGCTCGAAGTCCGAGAAGTGAAAAACATTGTGCGCGGAATCCCAATATGTGACTAATGCTCTTATGATGTCCCCTCGAGGTTTTATTTCAAGCAGACCTGTGAGACCTTTCAAATACTTTTTAACCTCATCCTGCCCTTCTTTGCCTAGATCATCCCACCATAGTCGTATTTGTACCGGGATTTTAGTCATGAGTGAAAAGGGTTCATTTTGAATCGTGCTCATCCTGCACATTTATTTAAAGAAGAAGATCATTTTGGCTGGCAATGATTTTTTTTCAAAATTTACAGATTTTGGTATATTTTTTTTTGAAAAATGGTAAGTTGGACCCGACGGGGGTTGCCTACGTATCTCACATCCGGTGAGAATCAAACCCGCGTAGTTCGGTCCGTCAAGACAAACTATTTTCTTTTATTGACCGACAAAGAAAACACATTTTGTTAAGAAACACATTTTCTTTTATTGACCGACAAAGAAAACACATTTTGTTAAGAAACCCATTGTCGGCAAAGTCAACCTTCCGTCGTCTTTTATTAGCAAAACTGAACTATTGATTTGTTGGTAAAACACACTTTTGTATTTTCTGAAAATATCTATTTCCCCATACTGTTTCCTTTTGTTTTTCGTTTCTCTTCGGTATTTAAAAAGCCGGTCAGCATGCAAGTTCGAATAAATGTTTGAAACAAACATGGCATAGCAGGATGGTCTTTTCATTTCAGGTTGCCTGTCCTAGACGGACCCAACCCTTGTGTTGAGTCCCCTAAGTCAAATGCAACGTGATGCAAATAAGCGTTTCCTACTAGGGATCCGGTATGCAGCTATGTTATTCTAAGTTCAAAACCTCGGTGCATGATCTAGACTATGTACCCAAGCGGACAACTCGGGCTGAGGAAGGAGCTCCTTTCCGGGAACCAAAAGGCCAACCAGCTTAGAAACTTTCCGAGCCTCTTCATTATTTTGGGGTATGACACTAACAGAATAAGGAGTCTCAACCAGTGAGCACATCCCCCGGGGTAGGAAGAGACGGGTTTTCGGCACAATTTTATATACGGTTCACGCAATATCAAAGCGGTAAACATATAACAGTTTGTATATACAGTGCAACTAGTATCAAAGCGGTAGACATGTAGCACATTAATTAAACATGTAGTAAAATCAGATATAGACAAAACAACAATTTAACTGAGCTCGAATTCTTAGACCCTGAACCGAAGTTCAGAGCATTGTCCCCAGCAGAGTCGCCAGAGCTGTCACACCTCATTTTTACCGCACCCGCGGGGGCGCGAGGGAGTTTTTCCAATTAAAGGACAATCGAGACGGGATCCGTTTATTAAATTCAGAGTCGCCACTTGGGAAAGTAATGGTGTCCCAAGTCACCGGTTTGATCCCGAACCGAGGAAATTTATGACTTTGTAATATAGTCTGCGAAACTAGAAAACCGGATAAGGAACTCTGTTAACCCGGGAGAAGGTGTTAGGCACTCCCGGATTCCGTGGTTTTAGCACGGTCGCTCAACTGCACTTTTTGCTTTTATCTGATTTCTTTATATATTTTAACTATGTATTTTTAATGCTCCGCTTTTATTTTTAGAAGAATTGCGACGTCACGAAAACACATTTCGAGTCACACCGCAACCAGTACGCCTGTGACTTTAAATGCGTTTCAGTTTCGCCGGGAGTAAGATTTGGGTCACATAAATGCGCACCCGTATTTAGGAAAGTAATTTCATTTCAAGTCGTGCCTAAAGAGTCTATCGTCTATTTAACTTTGGGAAAGGACCGTGAAATTCACTAAACGGTCTCTCCAAATCTAAGTTCTCGTGACAATTATTCGAGGGGCCCGTGTGTTTTTGTTCTCTCACGAGTTCCATCTCATTGTTTATTTGAAGGTCGACCCATAGATATTACCTTTTCGTATATGTTTCATCTCTAATTATAAATCGTGAGTGAAACCTAGTGACTAATTGTTATTTAAGCATTATTCGGTTAAATCTTATATTTGAACTTCTCATTTCTAGCTACTTTGATTTCTGTCAATGACTTGGGCGAATCGATTAAACTAAGAAAATTTTATAACGTCAAATGTACGAATACTTATACTAATGTGTCAACTGGATTTTAGAGTGACTGGTGTCAATTATCCCTTTAAACTAACTTATCCTAATTTAATCAACGAGGTGAAATTCGAGTTTCAAGTTCAAGTCTAATTCCAAACAAAAGGGGGTAAACCTCTTAATTCTCACCACTACCTAACTCGGAAGCCCAACCTTATGCTATGTCAAAATATATATACCAAGATCCCTAAATTGAACCCAATTGCCGACAAGTGGACCTAGTGTTTGTTTTAACAACTACTGAGCTTCACATTAATCCTCAACATTTGAATCACTAGCATTCAAGAACTACCAACTTTATCTCAATCGACTTTAATCGTTCAAACAACCCAACGATATTATGACTGGGAATTTTGAAATAGCACACTGAAATAGGAGGTGGTTATTATCCCTCCTGAAATACTAAACCAGATTACATTTTAAACTAATAATGCAAACTTAAGCCAAGAACCAACAACTAGCAGATTTTCATGCTTCTGGGAATGAGTTGAAATGGATCAACAATCCACAAAGATATACATGTATGTCTATTATTTGTATAGCATGAGATCTAAGAACTAACATTCACTACATTTACTTCGACAATCTGTCCATTTGGATAACAGAAAGAGCCTGTCAATACATATGAATCTGCGAGCATTTCATTTCTTAAACTTCTCTTTCCAGTTACATCAAAATGAGCTCATAAATGTGTACCTGGATGATAGACAGAAGAAGAAAAAGGGAACAATCAGCAGTGGTAATGCAGCAACAGTAGCAGTAGACTAGCAGCAACAACACACAACAGCAATACCAACAGCAAATACCAACAGCAGCAACAGGAGAAAAACAGTGGCCAAAAACACAGCAACAAACAACACCCAGACACAGACCACAGCAGTAACCAAATTCAGCACCAGCAGTGGCCCAAACAACACAACACTCAACAACCAGACAACCAGCAACAAGTCCAAGCCAGAAAATGCAATAAACCAATACAAAGACCCAATCCAAGCTTAATAAAACAGTGAACCAGTGAAGAAGCACAATGTTTTCTTCCTTCTTTTCCCTCAAACTATCTCCCTCAAAGCTGTGTATGTATTGTTTGTATATGAAATATGTGTATGTTTTTCCAGTCTCACTGTTTTTCCTCTAAGGTCTCCCTGGATATCAAAAATGTCTCCCCTTATATGCTTTTCAACCCTATACTTATAGCTTTTGAAATCCATCCTAAATGAATGCCCCTCACTAAATTAATACCCCTGCCCATTCCTATCTCTGCCAGCCCATTATCCCCTCTGTTTTTCCACTTAAACTTGTCTAAACATGGGTTTTTTATGTTTAAAATTCTGTAAGTGTAGAGCCTGGTGGGATGCCCTGCTGTAACAGCAGGTTCCACTAGCTTAACTCATGGGCAAGTGTAGTTTTAAAACCTAAGAAAATGCTAAGTCTGTTACTCTTTAATTTAAAGTTAACAAATCCAGATTTTGATCCCATTACAGTCCTAATGTGTACTACCCTTCATTAGTTACACCCTTCAATCTTGAACTAACAACAACCATCTCCAATTCACCATTTAATTAGACAGTCAGTTCAATAAAAGAAGGAATCTCGATTCAACAGTGATTGATAGTGTTCAATTCTGCCCTAAAATGCTAATAAACCAGGCCTACGAGACTAATCGACCACATTGATTAGTCGATGACAAAATACATAATTGATAACAAAAGAGCGACCTACAGTTTGATTCCATATGCTTTAAGCAGAGACACAGAACCAATCAAATATGAATTGAATGCTTAACGACCTTAATCGAAACGAATAACTATTCTATAATAAGCACATTCGAACAAATAACAGAATACAAATCGACCAAATAAAAGGTCTTTGGAGATGAAGAACAAAACGGAAAACTAAAAGCACAAGGATAAAATTCAACTGATTAACAAACGGAATATGAAGAAATAAAAGAAGAAATACCATAAGAGAAGACAAATCCGCACTTGAACGGACACGGACCTCGGACCCATCTTGGATTCAACTCGGACTTGGACTTTCGTTTTTGAGGCCAATGGACCTTAATTGAGATGTTTTCAACAAGGAAAACATCCCAATTAAGGTCTATTAGACCTCAATTAGGAAGAAATCGACATCTAGGGTTCATGGCCAAGATTTGGGGCTTTTACGGTTCTGGCAAGATTCGAGCCAAACCAGGGCCGGTGGGGGTATGAGGGAGGTCATGGGAGGGTTTGGGGTGAGTTTGGGGTGGTTTGGCGTGGGTTCGAGTTTGACTCGAATCTTCAAATGAAGATTCGAAGATTTCCGGAGTGATTCGAGGTAAATGAAGGATGGATTCGTAATGGGGGAGTCGAGGTGGTCCTACGATGTTAATTTGGTTGGGTTTGGCCTACCGGAACCGCCGTGAGGCGATTTCCGGCGGGCGGAGCACGGTGGTGGACGGCGAGGTTTAATTCGTCTCTAAGAGAGACGAGGAGGGTAAGGGGGGGTCCGGCTTGGGGGCGGGGTGTGAGATGGACCTTATATATGAATGTGGGAAATAAATCCTGGCCGTTTGATCTGATGAGATCAACGGCCTGGATCGTTTCATTTATCCAAACGGTGTCGTGTAGTGTCGATTTAAGACCGGACCGATCTTTGGAGTGAAACGGATCGGGTATCATGAAGTGATTAAGGCCGTTGGATGATGAGAATCCAACGGCCAGGATCAAACCATGGGGCGATTAATGTGATCCATCGGATCGACTCTGATCGACGGCTTGGATCTCTTCACTTAAAGTGGAACGACGTCGTTTGGGGTGCCTGTGAGAGACGGACTGGGAGACGGGTTGGACTGGATCAGAGGTGATTCGCTTGGGCCTGGTTTTTGGACTAAGTTTTGGCCCAAATCTGATCTCCTTATTTCCTAAAACTACACTCCATGTTGCATTATATATACATATATCTATATATACATATATATATATATATATATATATATATATATAATCAAATCGACTTGTAGCACCTATAATTAATTTTTAGTAACAATTAACACAATTAACTACCAAATTGTACATTAAATGACAAGAACTACGAAAAAATACCCCTTTTTTATGACTTTTCATTTTCGCAAAAATAAAACTTAACTATTTCTAGGTACGGAACTAACCCTGCAAATATAAATGCGACATATTTGGTATATGTATTTCGATTGTTAACTTAAGCAAACAGACACGGACCCACAAATGCAAGCGATAAGAAAAAGAACATGTGATCCCCAAACATTGCAAACAAACAAAAACTCTTTTATTTTTGATATTTTGGGAGTAATTCGTGTGAGGCAAAAATCACGTGCTCACACGTTTCCCTTCAGTATAAGGGAGCACAACTTCGAGCCACCCACACATCCATGCTAGCAGGGTAGGTGGCAATCACTTGGCTACAAAGGCAACAACGAGACAACATTAGCATACAACAAAACAAAAAGGGAGAAAGGAACGACATTAATTGTCTCAGTAACGTGACTCATGTGCATGGTCCAAGCCTCCGAGAACCCTGAGGGGGACACCACTAAATGCTCGATCCTGATGTAAAAGAAGTACTCGAAGGGGCGGGGCTTGACCTTATCGTCCAGCGCCGCAGTCAGCCCTATCGACCCATAAGGGCATGCTCGAAGCATGGTACCCTATACCCGTTGAGGGGCATAAAGGGCGAGCACATGCTGCAACGTGACCACCCTGCCAGCCAGTTCCTCGTACTTCAGAAACCTCGGCAGTAGCTTATATAGAGAGGGGGTGAGCTGGCCTGGGCACACCCCATAATAACGACAGAAGTCCACCACCAAGGTTGGAAGCGGAATTCTGAACCCCACCCTCAAGGGGTACGCGTAAAAATCACAGTACCCCCTGCGATTAGTGTGGACCCTTTCCTCGCTTCGGGCGAGGACAATATGATCATGGGTAGGAATGACTCCCTACTCCCATAATCGGGCCATCCCAACCTCCCCCAGCGAGGCTTTATCCATAGGTTCCTCCCCGCCATCGACTGTGAAATCAATCGCCGGACCTCTGGGCAGTGGGAATACTTCATCCACTGACAAAATTCCTCCGGTCTTCGCCCGCTCTACACCTCTCATTGTTGGAGGTGACCCTTCAATTGTCGGAGGGTTAACCGATAAGTTTGTTGGAAGAGTTTCACGTGAAGAATTGTCTACCATTACTCAGTTGTTTGAATAGAAAAGAACATAATTCGATGAGAAGGATGAAGGTTATCGCAATCAAGAAAAGGAAAAGGTAAATTTGCAGAAGGGAAAAAGCTTCCTCAGAATCACTCGGATAAACAATGAAGTAATGAGAAACTGGTGCCTCAATTCACCTTTATAGGCAACATAAATGATTTCGGGAAATCCAATGGACATCATTAACTGCATATCTAACCGTCATAACAGTTAGATTCTACCAAGATACTCGCCATCGTGGCAAGCACCACGAAGTGCCCACTCGACCCTCAGTTGTCATCTCGCTAACCAAAGCGAACATAGAGCCCAGCCGATACGGGAAAAATGCACCATACGCCTTCAAAGCTCTAAAAGTATTGCTTACAACGTACTCAGCCATATTACGTATGGCCCGTCTCCCGTCGCCGACGACGATTACGTATCGAAGCGAATCCAAGGATCTGAACGTAACCGAGCCCCGACCTCGCCCAAATTATACTAACGGCATTATGCGCCCTCATGACGAGGAGATACTTAACGACTTGATTATACGAAAAAGTGATGCCGAATAACTCTATGGAATTCGGACCATCGCCATGAAAAGCACGGCCTCGACTAGAGCGACGATCATCCATCCCTTATACAAAGTCTTTTATATCGTTGTTGACAAAATTCACTCATCAAGCTCGAGCGAGGGACGACCTCGATAAGCGGATGGACTAACTGTATGAATCAGAATCTGACCCTATAATAATCAACGACGTTAATCACCTTTCTGGAATAATCCAAGATTAATAAGTGGCATGATTACTCGTAATTAACGGCATTTAATGCCTGCTTGATACGATTAATAAGGCTACGACCCACATGCTGTCTTGAAGACAAAATCTCAAAGTGGTCCCGACCACCAACTGTCAGCTCATGCAGCTCACTAATATAAAAATCGAAAAAGGAAGCCTAATCGGGGGTTCCTCTCCTTCCCCATGGGGACTCTCCAAAAGAGAGAGAAAGAGAGAGAGAGAGCAACAGATGAGAAAAATGCAATCTCACAAAAGAATACAATATGATTGTAAGGCTCTGAACCTCTTCATGGAGAGACAGACCACATCATTATCATCAATAAAAGTCGTCAACCTTTCTCACCCTAATGGGGATTGCTTACTACTATCTCTTTTACATGATTCTTGGATTATTACTACTTGTTATGATTGGCCCATAATTTATGTATATTGTTTCGTATTTATAAAGTACATGATAACTTTTGAGTCAGAAAAGATACTATTAATTTTATTCTATTGAACATTACCCTTGACGATACTCGAAGGGGCAACGATCAAAAGCAAAACAGTTTCATGGTAAATTCATTTGGAAGATAAGACTACCTTTAAATATAAGTGTTGGTATCTGCCAGGTATATTATTGTTTAAAGTTACATCTATCATACCACACATAGTTTCTTTAGGTTTTAAAGACCAAAAAATTGTTTAGGGAGCATCGTGTGAATTGACAAAGTGGGTAAATGTGACTTTAACACATAAATTCTAGAATATGTCAAAATTCTATTTCTATGAAATGCATTAATTACCTGCATTGCCAAGTTTTCTCCTAGCTCATAATTTCTATACTACTTGAAGCACCTTTAGTTCATCACTATAATGCTCATAACTTTTAGTCAGCACTATAATTAATGCTTTTATATAGAAAGTGCCCTTTAATTTAAAAGTTGGCGAATGTATTACTACTAATTAAGATGTTGAACCCTGTGGAGGCAATTTTCATTACAGGCTTAAGGCGTGACACCTCTATTTAGGTGTGGAATAACTTATATACATTGATAATGGAAATGAAAAATGACAACAACATATTCAATATATTCCGATAATATGGGATATATGAAGAATAGTGTATATACAGACCTTATCCTGCCTTGTGGAGATAGAGAGTTCGTTTCTCGTAGACCCTTGACTCAAGAGAAAAAAAAAACAACAATAAAAAAGTAGACAAATAATATAACAATAAGAAACCGAGCTATCAAGTTTGGAGTTATAAAAACAATTATTATTGTAAGTCACCTTATTTTAATCGTGTAAAAAGTTATGATTTGCCAGTGCGTAAAAGTTAAATTCGCCATGGATTTGCTACACTGTGCTACCAAAAAAGTAGTAAAATGACAAAAGTTTAGACTGTAATCAGCTCTTTGTGACAACACACTTCAGCAACACACCATATATTTATGACCATTTCTTATTGTATAAACAAATCCTAATACAGAAGTTAATGTCTTTTTTCCTAACGTACCATTGACTAATGACACAAAACGTCAATAAAGTAGTTAAAGCTCATCAATAAGATAGAGTCTTTATTATGCAAATGTAACGTCAAAGATTTTCTGTTTCCCTTCTTTGTTTTATTCTCAACCTCAAACTAAATCTTGTTTTCTTTAATTACTACTTTGCTAGTGTTAGATATCCAAAACCTTTTATCATCCGGCCGGCCAGCCAGCCTGCTGCAAGCTTCCATCTGCATAAGGTAATCAAGAATACAAAAAAATTATTAAAAAAAAACAGCAACTTTAGACCTTCCTAATTTGTTCTTTTATGTTGAAACTTGGGCACTGTATGTTTTCTCATGTTTTGTTCTGTGAATTTCCAGCCTGAGTCTTAGTAGAGTTGATGATCTTGAACTCAGAGGCGGAGTCAGGATTTAAAACTTATCAGGATTCTAGTTCTTTTAATTTAGCGGGTTCTAATTTTTTAATTTGTGCATATTCAATGAATTTCTTAAGACAAATATAAGGTTTGGACCAAACCTACTGTGTTCGGCCAAAACCATCAGCTGGCTCCACCCCTGCCTGAACTATATCCTCAAGTTTCATAAACAATAATCTCCATATTTGGGATTCTGATATTATCATATATTAAGAAGGAAGATTAACCTTCTTTTCCTCTGCCTGAAAGGAAGATTAACAGGGCATTCATAATGGAAACACCAAAGTCGAATCATCAACGAAGAGGGAGTATACCTCCTCTCTTGATGTCTCAAACATTGTGGTCAAATGAAAAGCCATGTAGAGATTCGCGATCAAATGACGAAAAAGGGGTAAATGTGAAAGTTATATTGCGTTGCAGGTATGAACTAGTTAAATTTTCCGTTGCTTATTCTACATGTTCTTACAACTACATGCTTCAATCTCAATCAAGTTGGGATCACTTATATGAATCCTCATTGTCCATATGTTGCTTCATTTAAGTGTATTTTTTATTGTGAGGATTCATTATGAGTGACGATTTTTATGCTGGCTGTCAGCCTACCACAACCCTTCTCCTTTTACCTAGGCTTGGGACTGTCAATATGAGCAAGCTCATACATGTGGAATTTTACATGTTCTTAATATTGAAAAAAAAATGTATTCAGATAGTGTGGATAATCAAGAGTCCTATCTTCATTTTCTACCAGACAAATTCGAGCTAAATAATTTTGTCTCAGATGATCATTCGTTACTGAGAGGTTAGAAGGATATAACACCAAAAGCGAGACATATAGGTGGCGACTTATCAAGTTACCATTGATGCTTACTAGCAAGTGACATATTTGTGTTTCAGGCCTCCAAATGAGGATGAAATGAAGGTGAAAGGTCCCTCGGTGATCTCGTGCAACGACCTGAAAAACGAAGTTACTGCAAATTTGAACACAGCTACTAAGCAACTAAACAAAACCTTTGTCTTTGATAAGGTTTTCTTCTTATAATGTCAGCTTAAATCTGTTCTGATAATTTGTGCAGTTATAAATTTGAACCCCTTTGATGCCACAATATTTGTTAGGTTTGTGGTCCATCGTCTCAGCAAAAGGACTTCTATGATCATTCTGTGGCTCCTCTAGTTAATGAAGCTCTCGAGGGATATACTTGTACTATTTTTGCTTATGGCCAAACCGGAACAGGAAAAACTTACACAATGGAAGGAGAAGCAATTAAAGAGAAGGTTTTCTCTGATTCTCTCTTCTTTTATTTTGTTCTTCCCTGAAATGTAACGGGTAAAGTTGTTGCCATGTGACCAGGAGGTCACGGGTTTGAGCCGTGAAAACAACCTCTTGCAGAAATGCAGGGTAAGGCTGCATAAATGCAGGGTAAGGCTGCGGCCCTTCTCCGGACCCCGTGCATAGCGGGAGCTTAGTACACCCGGCTAACCCCTCGAATGTAACTGTCATTTTGTTGGCTTATCGTTTTTTATATCCTTTTCAATGTTAATGCTTGTAGAATGGGGAGTTTCACAAGAATGCTGGAGTAATCCCTAGAGCAGTCCAGCAAATTTTTGACATTTTGGAGTGCCAAAAGGCAGAGTACACTATGAAAGTTGCATATATAGAGATTTACAATGAGGAAATAACAGATCTTCTTTCGCTGGATGAGGAATCAAAATCGATAGAAGAGAAGCCGAGAAAGCCATTAGCCCTTATGGAAGATGGAAAAGGTGCAGTTTTCATCAGAGGCCTAGAAGAGGTGGCAGTGTCAACGGCAGATGAAATATACAAAATTTTGGAGAAAGGCTCTGCTAATAAGCATACAGCTGAGACGCTTCTTAATAAACAAAGCAATAGGTCTCATTCAATATTTTCCATCACCTTACAAGTTAAGGAATGCACTCCTGAGGGACTAGAACTGATAAAGTGTGGAAAACTTAATCTTGTTGACCTCGCTGGATCTGAGAACATTTTACGCTCGGGAGCGAAAGAGGTACAACACTAATGGAGCTTCTCCCGTCAATAATCTCCTCAGAATTATTAAAAATAGTTATTTTACTTATTTCACTTACGAGTTTAACTTCTATAGACTAAAGATGACAGCCTAGTGCACGAAGCATTCCGCGTTCATGCAGGGTCCGGGGAAGGGCCTCACATGTAGGCAGCCTACCCTAATGTAAGCATCATTGGCTGATTCCACAGCTGGAACCAGTGACCTAAAAGTCTCGGAGACAACCTTAACTTCTATAGACTGACAGCGTAAATGAAATACACTACCAGGTCAGCTGTAACTACAAGTAACTGCCCGTTACAAGTGAAAAAAGTTACATAAAGAAATAAAGCAGACAGCCAACTATAACAAGTTAAATTACACTGGGAGTGTAAAAAATCTTAATACAATGTATTTAAGTTAAATTATTCGTTTTATTACAGTGATAATTGAGGGTTGTAATGGAATTTACTTCTCTAAAATCCAGGGAAGAGCAAGAGAGGCTGGTGAGATAAATAAGAGCTTGCTTACTTTGGGCAGAGTCATCAATGCTTTGGTTGATCATTCTGGACATGTTCCATACAGGTATAAAACTCGTTTAATCATAATATAAACATTCCAGTAGATGTTATAACACATAAGCAACTGTTGAAAAATGAGTGTTTGTGATATCAGAGATAGCAAATTGACAAGGTTACTGAGGGATTCATTAGGAGGAAAAACAAAGACATGCATAATTGCCACAGTTTCACCATCCATTCAGTGCTTGGAAGAGACTCTCAGTACTCTTGAATATGCTAATCGTGCCAAGCAAATTAAAAACAGGCCAGAGGTTGTTCATTTTTATTCTTTGAAAACTTGCTTTCGAACAATTTAATCCACCACAAATTTCATCCTCAAGTACTATTTCCAGGTCAACCGGAAGGTGACCAAATCTGCACTAATCACAGATCTGTATGTCGAGATGGACCGCCTAAAGCAAGGTTATAATGAGATCTATACTTTGAGAATTAATTAATTTATATGGTGTTATAACAATAGACATTCTTCTTTGCTCTGTAGAATTACACGCAACGAGGGAGAAGAATGGAATCTACATACCACAAGACCGCTACTTGAGTGAAGAGGCAGCTCACAAGGTGCCTTTCCCATCAATATTTCTGGAGTGCAACTCTTGATCTGTAAAATAGGAACACAGTTAATTGCTAAAATGCTTTTCTTTTTCCCTTTTAGGCAATAGTTGAGAGACTGAAGTTCACAGAACATGATTTAGAGTCCAAAAACAAGGTAAGTATCACCTGGTCTGTCGTGTAGGCAGCTTATGCAAGTCCTAATTTATTCCAAGATCATTGAGAAGTCACAGTTTCTGAGCAGAAACTGAGAGAGCTTCAGGATCTTTATGATTATCAGCGACAACTGACAGAAAATTTAACTGAAAAGCTTGAGAGAACTCAGGTGGAATCTTACTTGAACAAGTCCCGTGTTTCTTTTTTTAACTAAGATAGCTAGAAAGTTGAAGATAACTAAACTTTCCAGCCTCTGTTTTATGGCAGAGAGAACTCAAGGAAGCCGAACAAGCTTTCAATGATCTAGAAGCTCAAAATAGTCTAGCTAAAGAGACGGTTCAAGAGAAGGATCGTCTGGTATTTAATCTCATTAAATCTGGTGAGTTAAACTCTGAAGTGTGTCCCACAGGGGCGGAGCTACCCTTGTCCGAGGGGTGTCAACTGACACCCCTTTCGCCGGAAAATAACATTGTATAGATAGGTATTTTTTATAAAAATTGAATATATACAATTGGTTGACAACCCTTGACACAATACAAACTCACTGTGTAATGGTCAAGGGGTGTCAAAAGTGACAGAAGGTCGCAAGTTCCATTCCCTATCGCAGCATAATTTCCATTTTTCTTGGCTTCTTTTTAGATTTTAACACCCCTTTGTATAAATCGTGGCTCCGCCACTGGTGTCACAAGCATCTCATTGAAATACAAAGACGAATCAAATTTCGGAATCAAACCATGTAGGACTAAAGATATGTCCATTAATAGCAAATTGGTATCTTAAAGTTCATTCTTGAAAGTACTGAAATCTGAAAATTTTCCCCCTCGTCACTTAGAAAAGGCAATGACTGACAAAGCACTTGAGCTTCGAGCTGAAGTAGAGAATGCAGAATCAGAGATATCCACCTTGTTCGCCAAAATTGGTTCGTCTTACTATTTCCTATGATCTTTATCTGGCTAGCATCTTTCTTCTTCTAACATATGTTTCTTATAAAATAGAGAAAAGCAACAATAGGGAGGAGAGAAACAAAATTCTCGTGCAAAATTTCCGCAACAAATTAACTCAGCAGCTTGAAAGTTTAAAGAGAAACACTGCAGTTTCTGTAACCAAACAAGAGCAGCAATTGCATGTAATATTAGAAGATACAGAATCCTTCTTAGCTACTAAAAGGAGGGTACAGTAAAAATCTTCGACATATGGTACTTTCATTATATGCAACCTGCAAACAGTACCAATCTTTCTTGAATTTAACGGCAGGCTACAGATGAGTTAAAGACTCAGCTCCAGAAGCTGAAAGACAAGTATAGCTCTGATATTCAGAATTTAGCTGTTTCGGCCCAAGAACTTAATGAAAATTCTCAGCTAGCTTTTAGCGAAGTGAATTCAGAAGTATCAAAACATTCTTATTCCTTTATGGATGTAAGTAAAGATCCTTCCTTCAGTTGGTGTTACTTCATTTACACCCTTTCATCCCTCAATTTTTCCTGATTCCTAGTGCAGCTTGTTGCAAAGATTTCTGCCGATGTTAATACTATACTCAACGGCCTGCAAGGTAACATAAGGGAACTTGAGGTTAAGATAAATGCTTTTGTGCAAAAGGAACAACAGGTATATAAGCATGTTACTAGATCTTTTTTTTTTTTTTTTGGATATAGTAGCTTTTTTGCTAACTTTGTTTATCTTTTCGCCATCTGTCAGAATCAAACAAGAAGATATCAAGGAATTCAATTAACCTCTGAAGTTCTCCTCAACTTTTTCAAGACTTTAAATTCATACATTTCAAAATTGAGACTAATGGATGAAAAATCGAAAACAATTAATCACCAGCAACTCTGCACCCTTGAAGAGAAGTTTGAGGTATTTTTTTACTGTTCTGGACCCACCTTAGAAATGAAGAGATCGATTCTCGTCTCTTTCCACCATTTGAATTAATTCTTTTAGGAGTTGGCTGCAAGTGAAGAACGACAACTGATAGAAAAAGTTGCAGAGCTTATTTCAGCTTCTAATACTAGGAAGAAAAAGCTGGTATGTGCTTCTTCATTGCAACTTGTCCATACCTTTTATGGTTTTAGAATTTAAACTAAATAATCACAGCTTGAGAATGCTATTCCGTAAAGATTTCTATTGTGAATGAAACTTCACACTAGTATCAATGCCTTTTCATGGATTTTTCCCATTCCTAAACGCATGGAATTTCAGCCAGAATATTATCCAACATTTCAATTTTTCCTTTTCTTTAGGTTCAAACAGCAGTAAATGGCCTTAGAGAGTGCTCTAGTATCAAAACCAGAAATCTAAATGCTGAGTTCTCAAACATACAAGGTTGCACTAATTCTGCCTATGAAGAATGGACAAGTTACGTTGAAAGCACACAAGCCCACCATATCGAGGATTCAACCAGATTGGAATTTTGGAAAAGTAGCCTAGCAGGGCACATTGAATGCTGGTTGAGTTTGTTTATGATGATATACATTTATAAGAATTATATTTTTCTTTTGGAATTGTATACCTTGAGAAAACTATTAAATTTTTCATCTTAAATTTCAGCTTGGCAAAATCAAAGGGGGTCGAAGATGGATGGAGAAATGCCCAAGAATCCCTTCTTAGACAACAAACAAGAAATATCAACTCAATTGATTGCATTATGAAGTAAGTTTTTTCATGAATCAATTACTATCTTATCGAAGAACCTTATTTTGTTTTACCTATTTGCCTTCATATCTTCAGGAGTGCCATCGAATCAAATGGAAAGATCAGCACTCAGTTTTCCTCCACAGTGACTTCTATACTAGAAGAAACAGCTATTTCCAAGAGGAACCTTCTTTCAGCCATGGAAGGTATGTTGCCTGTGAATTTTTCTTCCTCTGATGCTGCAAGAGAACATTCTCTAGTTTTATTACCACAGAATCATGCAGTTGAAACTGATGCAGGTTTGCTGAAACTTGATCATAATGAGTGTGAGAAGATTTCTTCAGTTACGTATCCTTGTGTTGAGGATATGAAACAAATGATAGACAGTCATTCCTCCAAAGTATCAGAGATTGCAGAAAATGCAGGAAAAGTATTGACAGATGAGTACAAGGTAAAAGCTCAGAAAACCATCCAAGTATAAACGATTTTTGCCATTAACAGTTTAATACTCAGTCAACTTGCACATTATTACTAGTAGAATATATACTTTCAGTTTCAGATAGTTAAAAATTTCTCTTCATCATTTAGAGAAAAATTTCCACTAAAAAGATCTAGCGCCAACTCTTGTATTGAGGGCCGCTGGCAGAGGCAAGAATACCTTTCGATGGAAAATACCATTTGGGAATTTCCATCGAGATACCTGAACAGGACATTGGTTATTCTCAAGTTCTTGACGGGGGATGATGAGTTTATTTGCTCACCTGTTTTACGATAAACCAGAATTTCTGCCAAGAAGATAATTAATGGTCATCCATTAAAAAGATTTTAGGTTTCTTAAATCTTATTATTTTACCATTCTTCACATTCTATCTTCAACCAAATCCTTTTTGCTTCCTATGAAATTTTATAGACATCTGTGTTATACTAACAATATATCCTTTTGTTCTCAATAATCAGGTTGATGAACCATCATGCTCAACTCTGAGGAGGAAAAGAGTTAGCGTTCCAAGTAGGGAATCTATCGAAAATCTCAGAGCTCCTTTACTCGAGGAGTCACTCAAGTCGTTCCAAGGCAATGGAATAGCAAAGCGAGCTAACAGAATGTAATTCCAACCAGAGGGGCATGAGGATGTTGAGTTGAACTAATAATGTTCTTTTGAAGTAGGATAACCAATTTAGATATTGATCAATTGATGTTTATATCTGTTGATATGCAGTGTTTTAGTAAAAGATAAAAAAGCATGTCATCTTGTGAATTTGGAGCCTCAGAAGATCAATGTTTCTTTATTTTGAAGTGTTATAGTCGTATTAGAATACTTAGATTAGAAACTTCACATAATATGCACCACAAAATTACAATATGTAGGTATCCATTCCATTATAGTTGAAATACTTTGGCACCCAAGGGTGTGGCCTAGTGGTCAATGAAGTGGGTTAGAGCCATGAGGTCCCGGGTTCAACTCCCTCCTTGGTGGATAGAGTTACCTGATACTTGTTTGCTGGTGGGAAGCAGCAGGTATCCCGTGTAATTAGTTGAGGTGGGCGTAGTTGGTCCAGACACTAACGGTTATAAAAAATATAGTTGAAATACTTCGAGATAAACAAGGGTCCTGGAAATCTAGAACTGATGTATTACATCTATAATAACATCCTTACACAGGTTGATGATCCATTTCCACCAGAAACAAAGAACATGTTGGGCAAAAACTCACAAAAGTCATATAGGTGCACATGCATTAACCCAGATAGCCACCTGAGGACATTTCAGTCTAAGGCCAAAGCTTATAAACAGTTTGAGCAACTAGTTCTAATATCATTCTACTTGCAATGGATTTTCTCAAGTTAATCTGCAGTGCCCTCGTCCTACTCTTTACAGACCATGTGATGTCAAACTGGAAATCTGATTCTTATGGATGACCACGAAAATAGGCCCAAAGACGCAATTTCTTCTACAATTTATGCATTAACCACTTTCTTAGAACAAATGGTCCAAAGTTTCACTTACAATTTAGTGAACCTCCAAGACACAACAATTAAATACGAGTCTAACCAAAGAGAAGACATCAGCTTTGATTCCTACAACTCCAGGCAATACGTAACTCTTACCAAACAGTAATAAGGTGTTCATTTGTGCTTGAGAACACGGTGAGCATGGCCTTCCCGTGATGCCTTTCTGCTATACCTATATAGAGAATAGGAGATTTCCAACCATAGGGGGCTGCATATGAGAAAACCCCATCAGGTATCAACTATCAAGTACCTCAGAGTTGCTTCTCTGTGGAAATAAGCTTTTACTTCCTCAACACAAGGGAGCTAATGGTCCTGAGAGTTCTTACAGCTCGTGATTCGTTTAATCTGTTGCTTAAGGTGGTACACTGCATCAATTCCTTAGGTGTCTAGGAAGACTACAAATATTGGAAGTGTCTCTTGGCCTTTTTTCTTCAGTCAATAAGCAAAGAATCAACAAATTTCACAAGAGTTTTGCCTGAAAGGCTTCCTCGGGAGATGCTTCTTCCTCAACATGGTGATCATTTAGCGAGAAAGAAGTGGACCTATCCATTACTAGCTTTTGCTGTGACCTTCATACAGTGCAAGGCCCTTATATAATTCTGCTCTTACTAGTAATGTTCTTGATGTGAACACTCTCAGAAGTCTACTGATCAAATTCTGAAGTGGCTCCTTGGTTTTCTAATATACCAAAGTTTCCGGGAGCGGTAACATAGCTTCCTTCAACAAGGATTCATTCACTCCTTAAAAGCATTAGGGCCATCTTATATTTCCTGAGATCTAAGTTCTAACGTTTGATTGCAATTACAATTTTCTCCCTGTTGCTATCTTCATCTCTTTCTCTATTCCAATTTGGCAACCATCTTCCTTGGTGTCTTCAGTTAATCTGCAATCAGATAATTGAACTACATCTCTATATGAAACAATGGCAACTTGTTCTTTGGGAAACAGCAGACTGCTTTGACCATTTCACAAGAATATTTGCTGCTTCCCTGTTTCTCTAGTCAAGCTTGTCGCTACATTTTTCAGATCTTCACTTTCCAGATCTCCGAATATTTAGAAAAACCAACTCAAACACCTGCATAAGTAAAATGTGGTTTTGTAAGGGTGCAACTCCACAATGTGGACATTGCAAGAAGTGTATATCCATTACTCATCTCTTCCAAATGTTTTACTCCTAAATATGAAGGGGCAAATAGTCGTCATCCAGCATCTGTAGCCACAGTTAATCTAGCATGGAGTATATTCTGTCCCTTTCCGGGTGCATACAGTCCTCAGCCAAGAAGACATGGATCCGGTCCTTGACTTCAATCCAGCTTTGACCTGGAACCTTTTTGACACCTTTTTGTCTCATCAGACCCCTCAGAGATGCAACATCCTTCCAACTTCCAGTAGAAGCAAAAATGTTACAGAGTA